>WOXC01008664.1:0-167380 GCA_011680675.1 Gymnobelideus leadbeateri | reverse complement strand
TCCAAACCACAGCATTTGCACTCTAGCCCTCCTCAGCCTCAGAATTCAGACTCTTCTCTGAGAGCTTAGATTCTTATAGATAGATGAGCTTTCTCCTTATCTTATATGATGCCAGGATCATAGTTTTGGAGCTGGAAACGGTCATAGAAGACAATAAATCCAACACCTAACTTTACATGTGAAGAAACTGAGGCATAGAGTGATTACATTACTTCTTTAGAGTGACACAAGCAGTGTATCTGACATATTTTTGATCTCCAGATTTCTGCTCTATTCCCCACTCCATCATACCTCTCATCTTGCCTAGAACCAGACCCCCACCCCATTCCTCAGTCATTTGCAAACTATGCTACCATATGTATATCCTAGCCCTTTCCTACTTTTACAACCTATTCTATTACCTTCTTTTTTTAGAACAGAAGTTCACTGAGATCAGGGACTCTTTGATATGTTATCATATTCCTAGTTATTGGCACAATACCTGCCACATATTCAACACCTAATAAGTGTTTTTTGATTCATTAATATTCCAGAAAAATTGATTTGTTACACTTTTCATATATTTAACATAAATGAGTACAATTATTCTATCAAAATATATTTTGACCTATTGAAGTAATCACGTGATTGCTATTTTTGTTACTAACCTGTTTTTAAAGTTTATACTTTTCCTAATATTGAAACACCCTTGCATCCCTACCAATATCTAATCTGATCATAGTAAATATTCTTTTAAAATGTAAAAATCACTCAATTCACAGGTCATACAAAAACAGAATAGATTTAACAGTCAGGATGTAATGTGTCAAACCCTGAAATAGAATATATGACTAGTTTATTCAATAATTTTGCATAGATATTTATCATTTCTACTTGTTCTTGGTTTCTTTCTCTGTTCTATGTCTCTTACTTTGGAGCATGAGGAACATATGTCTCTTAGGAGGAGTCTGGTAAAATGCCTTCTATCTCTGTTTTTATAAACTAGGTACCTACTATAGGAACTGGTTATTCTTTGAATGTCCATTTTTTAGTGTTTTTTTTTTTCTTTCTGAGTCTATGTTTGACTTGTTCAATTTCTGTTATGAAATTTTATGGTTCAAATTATTGTTCTTTTATATTAATTTTAGTATTTTATGCCATGGTAAATATTTTTCAATATTCTTTCTTTTTCATTTTGTCCATAATAGTTGAGTATGATGACTTCTAATAACTCCCTCTTTATCTACTGGGATTTATTTTTCTTTTTTACATTTTGATTATTTCTTTCTCTTCTTTCTTTTTCTTAAATCAAAATAACTAATAATTTGTCAATTTTATGTCATCAAATATCAGCTTCTAATTTTTTTCAGTTTTGTTTACATCTTGATTTCATACTTTTAATTTTTGTGTATATTGAGTTTTCTTTAATTTGTTGGCTTCTAGTTTGTTTATTTTTTTATTTCATCCTCAGTTGCCCTCTTTCTTTTTTGTTGATGAAAGTGTTTAGACAGATAAATTTCCCTCTAAAGATTGTTTGGACTGCATCTCAAAAGTTTTTTTCATGTTATCTAATTGCAATCAATTTCTTTGATAAATTTATTTATTGTTATTGTGTTTTGTTCTTTATCTTACTAATTCTTCAGGATTTGGTTAGTCTTAATTTAATTTTGATTTTTTTCTTCAAATTTCCCTCACTGACCATAGTTTTAATTATGTTATGGTCCATAAGATGAGGTTCAATATTGGTGGACTTTGCTTTCTAATCTATTATACTGCCCTCCTCCCTTTTTTCCCCATTCATATTCACAGTTCTTATTGTTGCTTCCCCCCCCCCCCCGATATCATATGTTATTTATATCCTCCAAGTCCTCCCTGGTTCCCAGGGAAAATGAAAGAAGGGGAATAAAATCAACACCAGTAATCTATTATTAGGACTGTTTGATCCCAAGTACTCTCCCCTTTCTTTCTTCACCCAGCCAACGTCCAGATCAATCAGGCTTGCCCATTTCCTTTCTCCTTTTACCCTCTCTTCAAAATCACTCTTCTTTAGCTGAAGTTTGTTTTACTTGTGACTATCCCCTTCACAATTTTAAACCTACTGCAGTGCAGGAGAGTTCATAGAAAGAGCAGCAGAGTCACATAAGAATAGGAATTAGCAAAATTTTATTACCATTTAACAGGGGAAGAGAAGAGCAGATGCTTACAGAGATAAGTTGAAGTGGATAGTTCCCATTGCCTCAACTAAAGACAGAACACAATGGGATGGAAGGTGATTTTCACACTCTAATCAAAGGTCCAAACTTTTATATAGAGTTTTATATAACAAACCAGCATGACACCAATAAGAGACTGCCCTGTTAGCTATGAGTATAGCTGGAACCAGTGAAGTGAGGTTATTTTCTAAATTGCCTAGGAGGGAGTGAGGAATGAGGGGCAGGGACATAGGATGACAATTCCCTGAACCTTCTACTATGCTCCTGCTGGGCTCAAGCAATTGCTGGTAAAAGTTAAACAACTACACTCTCTAGGGGGGAAAGTTTTATTTTTTTAAAAGCCTCTTTTTTCCTGGCTACTTGTAATATATTTTCATTAACCTGAAATCTGTTTGACAATTCCATTTCTCTGTGTATTAATTTTAGAGTTTCTTCTAGGTGTAAATTTGTTAATTCTTCTGATTTCAATTTTTCCTTCTGGTTTCAAGGTTGTGGGGTTTCTTTTATGACTTTATTAAATGTATTATCCATGTTTTCTATTTTATTTTGGTCTCCATAGATCCTAATTATTTAAAAAATATATATTTTCATACTGTTTCCTGGTCAATTATAATTATTGAAAAATCATTTTGTTTGTCTGGAATTTTATCTTTAATTTCTCTTAACTCAAAGTATTTCTTCATTAAAGTAGGAGTTTTTTCTGGCTTGCTCTTCCATACTTTTTTTGCATCTTTCTCATTTCTCTTCCCAATTTTTTCTCCACTTCTCTTATTTGCTTTTTAAAATCCTTCTTAAGATCCTCTATGGCCTGTAACCAGCTCGTATTTTCATTTGGGGCTTTTGGTGCAGGAGTTCTGACCTCCCAGTCCTCCTCCTGTTCCATGCTTTGGTCCTCTTTGCCCTCAAAATAGGAGTCTAATGTTGCATTTTCTGTTTATTTTGTTTCCTTTGCCTAGTCAGGTTGCCACTCAATTACTTGACTTTTGGGCTTGTTGCCAGAGTAGGACTTTGCCAACAGCCAGGGGTGCTTCTGTCCTAAACACTGACATTTTCTCAGCTACCGGAGGCATTAGTTGGGTGGCCTCTCTGAAGCCCCCCCACACACTGGCAAGCTGGTCACACACCCCAAGACCTCCACCCCAGACCACAATCCAGATTGAAGAAGGTTAAAGTAAGAGCGATTACCGCCCCCCCCCCAAGACTCCCTACAGTCCACAGGCCAGGAACTGAAGCTGCAACATGGCTGCTGCGCCACATCTACTCAGTAGCTTCTCACCCCCAGGGAAAGAGGCCAACGAGCTCTCCCAATATGTCCCAAAGTCCATATTACACTGACCTCTCACTTTGTCATTGGCATCTATGTGTTGGTAATTCTGGAAACGCCACAGCTGTTGATGTTCTGGAGTCCCTCCAGCCACCCTGGGGCTAAAATCTCTGACTTAGGCGGCCTGGGCTCAGCTCCCAGAGCACTGCACTGGCTGCTCCCTGCTGGGCTGCCAGGCTGTCCTCAGCAGGAGGTTAGCTTCTCTGTGTCATTTTGTGGGTTCTAGAGCTCCAGAAGTTGTTCAGAGTCCCTTTATCTAGGTTTTGGAAGTGGTGTGGGCAGGAGTGCTGCGGAAGTGCTGTTTCTACTCTGCCATCTTGGCTCTGCCCCCCCTGGTTTGCTATTAATCTTGTGTTCAGTAGAGTTCTTCTTTCCAGTAGAGATGGTTGGCAAAGGTTCCCTTCTTTCCTATATTCTTAAACCTTTTTCCATAGTTGCTGAAGTTAATGTCACAGATCCAATATAGAATCGGAGCCATATTCTATGAGTCTGTCTTCCTGAGCTTTTGGTCATCAGCCTGTGTGGGATTAGGAAGATTGAGTGATGATAGGTTCTGATTTTTTTTCTTCTCCAGCATTCTTGGTTCAAAGATACTTATATCCTGAATCCTGAAGTACTAGATAGGATAACTGAACCTGAGAGAATATATGTCCTGCTCTCTACTACAGTTTTCAGTGGTGGCTACAGAGAGCTAGCTTTAAAGTGATTTTTTTTTATTCTGGTCTCAATTATTTTCCATCTGTTGTAGTCCTGGACTAGGATGTTATGCTAACCCTGACTATTCCCCAATCCATGGCTAAGCTCTCTTCCTCAGTGCTGGACTGGGATACTACGCTGGGATAGGCCCTTTCTCTGCTACTTTCCTAGATAGATTAGATGAGCTGGGAATGAAAACATTACGGCATAATTCATTTTCTGAATGTCTTTCCCTTTCCCTCAGTTATGGATATGACTGTGGAAAAGAGCATGAGAACCCCCTAGTTACTCTGGAGTCATTCTTCTAGAACTATTCATCTCTTCTCAAATCTCCCACCACTTCCACATTCTCACTCATACTTCACCTAAAAAATTGAGGCCATTCACTTAGCCTTCTCCCTTCACCCAACCTCTTTTGCATCTACCTCCATCATCTCCTTCTTCACTCTAGTGTTAGATGAAGAGGTGGATCTTTTCCTTGCCAAAGCCATTTTCTCTGCATGTACCCCTGATCTCATTCTCTCTTGATTTTTATCAGGGGATTACACTCATTACAATTCCTGTATCTGGGAGGAAGTTAGTTGGTCCTGTGGATGGAGTGCTGGGTCTGCAGTCAAGAAGACCTGAATTCAAAACTGACCTCAGATATTTACTAGTTGGGTAACTCTGAGCAAGTGAATTAACTTCTGTTTGCCTCAGATGGGTATAGTAACACTACTTACCACACGCAAAAAAATATTGTGGGGATCAAATCAAATATTTTTAAAGTATGTAGGACAGTGTTTGGCTTATATCAGATACTCTATGAATGTTTATTCCTTTCCTCTTATCTCTTATCTTCACTCTTTCTCCAACTGCCTACAAATATGCCCATATATCCTCTGTCCTTAAAAAAAACAACTCATGCTTGATTCTAAGATCCTCACTATCATGCTACATCTCTTCCTCCAATTCATGACTAAACTCCTTGAGAAAACTATTTATATTGAATGTCTGTTTCCTTTCCTCTTACACTTTTCTAAAAACTCTGCCATCTGGATTCTGACCTCATCATTCAACCAAAATCGACCTTTTAAAATGACCAATGATCTCTTATTTGTCAAAGCTAATGGTCTTTCCCTAGTTTTTAGCCTTTAACTCTTCTGAATACTCTGACCTCTTTGTTTTTCTGTCATGGCTCTTTCCTGGTTCACCTATCTGTCTGACTATTCATTTACTAGTTATTCATCCATATCATGATCACTAACCATGGGTATCCCATGGTACTCTGTTCTGTGCTCTCTTTTTTTTTTGCTTTCTACATTATTACTTTTGGCAATTTCATAACTCCCATGAGTTCAACCATCCCCTCTATGCAGAAGTGGTTCAGTGGATAATATTAGACTTGGAGTTAAGAAAACTTTGATTCAGATCTTACCTTAGATATTTACTAATTGTTGGACTTTGGGCAAATCATTTAATTTTTCTTACCCTCAATTTATTCTGCTGTAAAATGAAGGTAATAGTACCTTTTTAAAAGGGTTGTTGAAGGATCAAATGAGATTGTATGCAAAGTCCTTTGAAGTCTTAAAGTGCTATATAAATGTTACCTATTATGATTATTATTATTATTATTATTTTACCCAAATATAATCCCTTTCTTTGGCTACAGTTACATATAACCAGTTTCCTTTTATCTTGAACTGGATGTCCCAGAGGCATCTCAAACTTAATGTGCCATTACCTTTCCTCAAAATGCCTTGTTTCTTTCAAACTTGGAGGGTACCACCATCCTCCTGAATTACTCCAAGTCAATAATATCGATTTCATCCTCATCTCTTCACTCATACTCACCCCCATTCATCCAGTCTGTTGCCAAATCTTATCATTTTAACCTAACAGCATCCCTCACATCATTTTCTCTCAACTCACATAGCCAGAATTCTAGTTTTAGCTCTTAGCACTGCTGATGTGGAATTTTGTAATAGCCTTCTACTTGGTCTCCCTCCATCAAGGCTCTCACCACTCAAAGTCAAGCTCCACTCAGCTTTAAAAGTGATATTTCTGAAGTATGGATCCAACTACATGAGGTCCTTGCTCATTGAACTCCAACAGCTCTTTATTACCCCCAAATCAAAAATAAATTCTTCTTTAATTTAAAGTTTTTCATTACCTGATCATTCCTGCTTTTTTATCTTATTGCACATTATTTATTCCCCAGAATACACTCTAGATTTATTAGCTTACTTGCTATTGCTTACACATGACACTCTGTCTCCCATTTCCATGCCTTTGCACTGGATGTATGTGTCCCACTAGTGGAAGAGTCTCCCCCAACTCCATCTCTCCAGTTCCTTTGCTTCTCTCAAGACAGTTCCAATCCCACCTTCTACAGGAAGACTTTTCCAGTCCTCTCCCCCTCAAGCTAATGCCTTCTCCTTTCAGATCAACTTTTATCAACCCTTAATTTTTTATGTTAACAAGTTATTTTCATGTTGCCTTCCATATTAGAATATGAGCCACTTGAGGGTAGGGACTGCTTTTGCCTTGCTTTGTATCTCTAGTGCTTAGAAGTGCCTGTCTCATAGTAATATGTGAATAAATAATTGTTGATTGACTGACTAGAACTATTAGCTCAGAGTCAGAATTTATATGTCTTCCTTTGATGAGGGAGGAAGGGAGAACATAATATGTGTGTCTGTATCTGTGTCTTTTTTCATTTTTTTCTTTTATTTTGGTTCCATTAACAGCATTCCTCTTAGTTATTTCTCCTTTGTTACATCTCTGCTTCATCTGATGCCATATTTCATTGTTCATTAAATGGTTCTAGAAAGAAGGCTTAGTTGAAATCTGTCACACCACCATCTTGCCAAAATTCCTTATCTACTTTTTTATTATTTGTGAAACAGCAGTGTTCATAATCTTCGATTAACCCTCTTCACAATGTTTTGAAAAATGAGCTTGTTCTCTGAGCTGATGCTGCCTTTAACTATTATGACTCTCTGATTGTTAAGTATCTGATAGCTGAGATTTCTAAAGCCATTATGCTTCCATGTTGCAGCTACCATTCTCCAAGGAACAATGACAAAAAAGATCTTGATGTTTGGCCACTTCCAATTTTTTTTAGTCCATAACATTTTTACACTGATCACATTAGAGCTATTGTAATTGCATATGGCATTTTTTATCTTTATCTTATTTTCTAATTTGGTGTTAACTTTGACCTTTGTTATAGTCAGATGATTTCTTAACTGCACACAGACTACCCAATTCTAAAACAACTGCTACATCTGTAAGTTGTCATTTCTTATCTGTCAAGGTATCATCTATTTCATTTTTTGTGAAATCATCAGATACTTGTCACATACAATGCCTTGGGATTCTCTCTTTGAGGAAAGTATTCATGATGCATAGACACGAGTCTCTTGAATATTCTACTATGCATTAGTCTCTTTCACTTTTTCATATAAACTATATTGTCCGCCATAATTCTCATTATGCTCCCCATATGTTGACTTAGTTTGGATAATCTTGTCAAGAAATAGAATTTTTCTACTTCATTGTCTGCAATGTATGTTGTTGTATAACCTGGCATATAAATTAACTTCTCAGTAGTTTGGTTATGCTCAGAGTCTGGATGGGAGGGGGAGGAAAACAGAGGCCAAGAGAGATAACGGACCCATAAATTTTCTTTTTTATTTATATACATCATGAACCCAACTTCGCTAACACCTTTTACCACCTCCTTGGGGCAAGTTTATGATATGTCATTCCATTTAGTTACAACTTCTTTATGTCTTTTCATTTCATTTATAACAAGAATGTAAGTAATGTATATGGTTCATTTGGTTCTCTTAAATGACATGTCAATTTTCTGATTACTACTTGAAGATTGCTCATTGAGAGTTCTGACAATAAAATCAATTAATTCATAAGATATTTAACTTCCTTCAAAGTTCAACTCAACTGCCAATTTCTTCATGATTTCTAACCAGATTGTCATTTCCTCACCCCTAATCCCTAAATCCATCTCTTAGAAATGGTGGTTGTTGTTGTTTAGTCATGTCTGAGTCTTCATAACCTTGTGGTTATGAAGGTTTTGTTTATGAAGGTCCATGCGGTTTTCTTAGCAAAGATACTGTAGTGGTTTGCCATTTCCTTCTCCAGTTTTATGCAGGCAGGGGTTTAGTGACTCGGCCAAGGTCATATAGCTTGTAAGTGTCTGAGTACAAATTTGAACTCCAGTCTTTCTGACTCCAGGGCCGGTACTCTATTCACTGCATCACCTAACTGCCCATTTCCCCTTGGAAATTACTTCTGCACTATTGAAGTAGCTTAAGTGGCCTACTCAAAAAAGCACTGGACCTAGGGTCAGGCCTCAGACACTTTGCTAGTTGTGTGACCTTAGGTTGATCATTAACTTTTCTCAGCCTCAAGTTCCTCATCTGTACAAAGGAGGTAATAGCACCTAACTCATAGATTGTTATGAGAATAAAACTATAAAGTACTTTGTCAATCTTATATAAATGCTAGCTATTGTTAATATATTGCTAATATCATTATACTTAATCATTAAGTAATTATCATATTATAAATGTTGATTATTATTATTAAATAATTTTGTTATGTGTTTCTATACTGCCTCCCATTCTCTAATAAAATATAAGCTCTTTGAGGGAAAAGACTGTTTTAAATTTCTTTTTCTACTCCCAGCATCTAATACTATTTTCTTAATAAATATTTGTGATTTGAATTGAATTTGATATTTGTAGTTGATTTAAGAATTCTACATATTTTAACACTTTCTGTCCTCTTCTCTGGTACTCTACCACAATATGGTGGAAGCAGAATGGGGCTAGTGTCACAAGACAGAGATCTGGGTTTGGTTTGGTTTTGGTTTGTTTGGGGTTTTTTGGTGGCGGAGGTCTCCTTTTTATGAGTCACTATGACCAGAAGTATTCATCATCAGATAGAACATCCCTTTTGTATTGTGAAGCTAGTCCTTAGTGGGCTGAGAGATATTGTAATGAATAGATTAGTGTCAGGGACCATAATAGGAGCTTTATAAATATTACTGATGAATAATTTATGGTTGCTTTGAAGATGTTCCTACAAACAAATATAGTAAGGAAACATAAGTAAGCCACTATAGTGTGTGTCCCAAACTCAAGCTAAAAACCTAGCCCATCAGTTTTCCCCCAAAGTGATGGCTCCCCCAATTTATTTGTCAGCAGCAAACTCAGTCTCCCATGTTCAAAGCCTTGATATTATCTTTTAATGTTTCCCTTCCCTCATTTCTCATTTATAATGAATTACCATGGGCAAATCTCTGTCTCCCTGAGCCTCAGTCTTCTCATCTCTAAAATAATGATAAAAACACCTACTTCATATAATTGATGAGATACTATATATACTATATTATATATAAAACATTTTACAAAATTTAAAGTACTATAGAAATATCAGTTAGGACTTGTTTTATTATCCTGATTATTACCAAGTTCTATTGGGTCTATCTCCTTGATAAGTTCTGTAACAGTTTCCTCTTCTCAATTCCCATTACCACCACCCCAGAGTAAGACCCTTGTTGTTACCACCTAGACAAATACAACAGTCCTCTCCTATAACAGATCTTACTATCTTTAGGTTTCGTTGTTACAAATCATCCTGCATACTGCTCCCAGACAATTCTTCTGTACGCATTCATCTTGTCATGTCAATTTTCTGCTCAAAAATCATTCGTTGGTCTTTATGATTTAAAGGCTAACATCCAGACTCTTTATTCTGGCATTTAAGCCTCTCCTAACCTGGAGCTACCCTTCCTTTGCACTTGCATCATTCTTCTTCATTTCCGCAGTTCTTCCTATGACACAAACTTGTTACCTAGGTGTTAATATCAACTCCTCATTCTCTCTCATCCCATGTATCTAATCGGTTGCTGAATCTTGCATTTATGCCTTCACAATATATTTCATATTGGATCCCTTTCCATCACTTACATGGCTGCCATCTTAGTTAAGACTTCTATGCCTCCTGACCATATATTTGCAATGGCCCCCTAATTTGTCTTTCTGCCTTGTGTGTCTCACTGCCCCACTCCATTCTCCCCATTTCTAATAAAATGATTTTCTTTAAGCAGAGGTTTCAACACATGGCTTCCCTACTTAACCAATTCCAATGATTTCCCATTTCTTCCAGGATAAAGTAATAACTCTTTTGTTTGTCCTTTTAAGCCCTACACATCCTGGCCCAAAATCTTTCCAGCCTCACTGTGCATTATTTTTCCCTCTTATACTCTGTCATCTATCTAAACTGAACTTCTCTATTCTCCTACGCAAGATATTCTATAACCTATTTCTGTTTCTTTGTAAAGACCATCACTCATGCCTGAAATATAGTCCATCTTCAACTGCTACCCATAGAATCCCTTTCTCCTTTCAAGACTCAACTCAAGCAGAACCTTCTACATGATGCCCATCTGGATCCCCCTATGTACTAGTGCTCTCCCCTCCAGCTATGTTGTTTTTAATGTAGTCCTTATAATCTCTGAGGGCTTTTATCCTAACTACCCCTCTCAGAAATAAGACCTGGGTCCATGAGCAAAGCCACATATCCCATTCAAAATTCTAAGAATACTCCCAGTATGTTGGCAAAGAATCACCGATATCAATACATTTAGTATCCGTCAGTATGTTCTCCCTAATATTATCAGCCAACAAACATTTTAACCAGAATTAAGTGTCTGTAGATATTTATTAAGTGCCTACCATACACCAGATACCATGCTAAATAATGGTGATAGAAAGAAAAGTTTTTTTTAAATAGTACTTGCCCTTAAAGATCTCACAGTTTAATAGAAGAGACAACATGTAAACAACTATGTACAAACTATAAACTGGATCAATTTGAAGTACTCAACAGAGGGAAGGCATTAGAATTAAGAGATCAGGAAAGTTTCTTATAGTAGATGGGATTTTAGCTGGGATTTTAAGGAATTCAGGGAAGCTAGAAGACAGTGATGAGGAAAGAAAGCATTTCAGGCACATGAGATAGCCAGAGAAAATGTCTGGAATAAGATGGAATGCTGAGGAATGGTGATGAGGCCAGTGTTGTGGATCAGACAGTAGAGAGGGCTGTAAGGTATAATAAAGTCTAGAGAATGGTGTAGACTATAAAGGACTCTGAATTAATAAATAGGGTTTTCTATTTTATCCTGGAGGTGATCAGGAGTATCTAGAGATTATTGGTCATGAGGAGTCAGAGGAGCAGGGAGTATGACATGATCAGACCTACCTTTAGGAAGATCACTTTTACAGCTAAGTCGGGGGTAGAATGGGATGGGGAGAGGTATTTGTCACAAGGAGATGAACTAGCAGGCTGTTATTGCAATAGTTCAGGCATAAAGTGATCAGAGCCTTTACCAGGATGATGGTAAGTGTCAGAGGAGAGCAGAGGGCAGATAGGACAGATGTTACAAAGGAGCTATGAATTTGCTACAGTTAGTCCTTGGTTCCCAATTCAGACACTGTTATTAGCCAATCTGTTGATATTACCAAGATGCAGATGTGAATACAGAAAGTCCAAAACCTCCAGACCCTTTGAAAATCACAAGATCCTCCTCAGACCAAAGAAGTGGGAGGAAGAAATAGCCAAGGACTTTCCTTCCACCCAGGCAGGTTAGCTCAGTGTTTGGGAGACTCCAAAGAAAAGTATGGCGGAAAAGAGGTATCAGACTGACTACCAAATGGGGCCATTGTGTAGACCTGGGACATTCTACCAGCACCATGCCAGGAAACTGATCGCTTCCATTTGAATTGTCTTAGGAAGATTCTGAAGATCACGTGGCAGGATAAGATACCAGACACCAAGGTCCTTACTTGAACTAAACTGCCAAGCATTCAAATTCTGCTTCAGAGAGTGCAGCTGCCAAAAAGACTGTTTTATGGAGAGCTCACACAGGGCAAGTGCTTACATGGTGGTCAGAAGAAGCAACACAAGGACACTCTCAAGGTCTCTCTCAAGAATGTTGGAATTGATTGTGTGACATGGAAGACGCTGGTACAGGACCTCTCAGCATGGAGTGCCCACATCAGAGAAGGTGTTGTGCTCTATGAGCAAAGCAGAATTGAAGCAGCTCAGAGGAAACACAAGAAGCACAGATTTGGTGAATTCACCCCAGATGTTCCCACAGACTATTTGTGCCCAACCTATAGTTGAATATTCCGAGCTCATATTGCTCTTATCAGGCACAGTTGGACACACTGAGACTTGACTTTAGCATAGCGATGTAAGTTTTGGTCTTCTTCAAGAGCAAAGGACAACAACCAATCCAACCTCTTAAAATGATTCTGGTTCTAAAGTTAATTGGTAATTCATAGATGACCCCCAGGATGTGAAAAAGTTTCCTCGACCTACCCCAACCCTTCCTTCTGTGCAATATCATTCCAATTTCAAATACTTTTAGCACTTAGTCTAAAACCTATGATTGAAATTGATTGAGTCTCTTATCACTTACTTTGAGTGAAGTGAGGTGGCAGGATTGAATTTCTTAATCTGTCCTACACTTACATCAGCTACTTTGTATTTATTTGTTTTTATTCTCTTTATATTTATTCTTTGTGTTTGTGTGTAAAATCATGTATATACCTCCTCCATTTAAAAGGTTTTTTTTTTCACTTATTGTATTTATATTTCCAGATGCTTCACAAAGCATCTGGCATATAGTCAACACTTAAATGGTTTTGACTGCTGGGCTAATTGATGGATGTCCTTAATGCTCAAGAACAGAATATTCCCTGTCCCTACCTTTGCTCATGCTATTCCCTGTGTACAAGATAATTCTTTTTTTCTCCTCCTCCCACCTCCCACACACTTTGAAATTCATACCCTTATTTTAAATTTCAAACCAAATGCCACCTCTTCCATGAAATCTTCCCTGATTTCTGTAACATCTCCCCCATTTGGAATAACTTTTCTCCTAGATCTCAAATAGTACTTTGTTTTCACCCGTTTAATATAGGCATCATATATTATGTAGCATTATAATTGTTTGTATTTGTATTGTTATTGCCTGCCAGCCAATTAGTTCCATGTTTGTCTAATTTTAGTCTCCCCCCAGCACCTAGTAGAGTGCTTTGTATACAGTAAGGGGTGCCTAATGAATGTAGGTTACATTAAAATACATTGAGTTAATATACACTACCACTAGCTTAAGATAATAGCTAAATGTGTTGAGTCAGTCAACATATATTTATTAAGTGTTCACAAAGTTCCTAACAATGCAACTTCTTCATTTTTTGCAACCAGATTGGGAAATTAGGCAATAGAGATATTTAGGCTCTATTCAGCATTATTACATAGCAGAGCTATGGCCATATTGGCAGCAGGGCTCATTTCTATAAAAGAACCATATGTCCTAGTGGGCAGAGGTAAGAGTTGGCTCCCTTCTGAGCAATTCCAGGGACTCACATTATGGCCACAGGCAACTCACTTAACAATTCATTCTCTTTTATTTCTCCATCTGAAAAAATCAGAGAAAATTAGCGGCTATCTCCATTAAAGAGGTTCTTGGGAAGTTAATGAGATCAGGTCTGTGAAAGATTTTAGAGCCATGCAGGATAGAGGAGAAAAGAATGAAATAAATAGAAAGTCAGAAATCTCCTAAATTTGACTGTGAACCAAATACTGCTACCTTTCCCCTCAAGAAGGAATTCTCCTCTTTGGGGCAAGGTTTACTGTGTCCCGATGGTAGCCATTCACTGCTCTGCAAATGTGGATTGAAGGTTGGTTTGTCTGTGGGGTTTATGATGAGAAAAGCATTTAGTTACTAGTATGGGAAAGCTACCATTAAGCCCAACTCCTGAATATTTAAGCTATTTCTTGACAATGAAAAATGGACACTAGATTTTATCTAGCTTTTAGAAGCTTTGTGTTTCCTTGCCTATTTTCCTTAGCAGAGAGGAAACTCAGGGGCTAATTTGAACATCATCCTAATTTGTCACTTTTTTTTCCTAGGGAATGAAGTCAGGAACTATACATAATTGCAAGGTCAAAATATCACCATATGTGTGTGATTTAAAATAGCGAATCCTCACAAGAGCTTTCCAAGAAATATGTTTAAGGAAATGCAGCTTATTAAAGACATATTACCCAAGATGGATTAAACTTGTATTCCTATAGTAAAACTCTTGTTTAAGGAGAAATGGGCAAAAGGGAAAGAAACAGAAGCATGTGTCGCTGTGGGGATTAGCTAGAAAATGGCACTTTAAGCCAGACTGTGTGTTCATGTGAGCTATTGTAAGAAAATTGTTCAAACATTTTGGGTTCGGCTGAACTCTAAGCACATTCTATAGAGAATTTTCTCTATTTTAAAACTCTGCATTTTTAAAGGGCCTTAACCCAACCATTGTGTTCATAGCTCTCATCAAAGAATTCTTTGAATACCTCTCCATTCTAGAAAAAAATGTTCTCAGTCCTTGATCCACTTCTTTGAGCAAAGAGAATATCTTTTGTTGGCTACTGACAGCTGTTAATTATCCAGGCTAATGGGCAATGGGAACATTGATCCCCCCATTCCAGGAGCTTTAACCTCCTTCTTAACCCAATTTTTCACTAGACTTACTAATAGGTAGCAAAAACTATCAGAGACAGACTGTTCTTTTTCCACTACTGAACCACCCCATGGAAGGTCTTATTAGCAATAGGGGAAACAACAAGAAGGAGAATGAAGATAGACAAGGGGCTGGATAATGCAAAAATGAGAAAATGGAGCCCTTAAATAATTGATAAATATCTATCTAAACTAACTCAACATTTCAAGTTAAGTTGGAAATTTACAGCAGGTAACATAAAGCTGAGTTTAATATGTCAAAGCTTATTTTTTCCACTGCTGATGTCTAACTTTTTCCTAATTTTCAGGAAGAAGGAAAAATAGAGAATATAGTAAAACCCTTTTGAAACCTTGGAGCTGTGAAAATAGCATTAACCCCCATGTCATGGGCCCACTGTTATTTCAATATTTGGGGCTGTTTATATTACATATAATTATTATCTCACACTCATTCCCTATCATTTAACTAAGCAAGAGTAATTCAGCACCCTAAGAAATGCTCTGTTTTTTCACATCTATTTCTCTGTTCACTTAGTTCCATACTATTGCAGTGCCCTCCTCAATCCCCACCTCTATCTGTCAGCATCCTTCAAGGCCCAAATCAAAAACTACTTCCTAGCACCACAAATCTTTCCATGGTACCTTCATCTGGAAGATATTTTCTCTCCCACTGATTTCATAGTATTCTCTATTACTTTTATGCACTTACCATATTATTTGCATTAGATTCATTAATTTATTCTACTATGCCATATTAAGCATAACTCCTCTGGTAAAATGGAATCTTCTTGAAGGTAAGAACCATTTCTTTATATTTTCTCCCAAGTCCAATGGTGCTATGACAATTATTGCAGTTAAAATATATTTATATAATACTTTAAGGACTTCTGGGAGTAATAAAACTTTTGAATGCATATTATATTGTGTGCAATTAGAAAATGTGCATAGAATAAATATGAAAGATGGGTTGAGACCTCTATTATTTCAAAATTGGGCTTACCACACTGCCAAAAATCACAGGCCTCTGAATCACAGAATTTCAGAGTTAAAAGAACCAGCCACCTAGTGTAACCCATGCCCTGACAAAGGAATATCCACTATCCCACGATTGACAAGGGCTCATCCAGCCTCTGTCTGAAAAGCGCAATGGAATGCAAACTGTTCCTTCCTAAGCCAGCCCATTCCATTCAAAGAGAGCTCTCTTAGTGAGAGATTTTTTGCTTGTTTGGTTGGTTGGCTTTTTTCCCCCTGACATCAAGCCTTAATTTGATTCTCTATAACTTATGCCCATTGCTCTCAGCATTGTTCTCTGGGAGCAAACAGAGCAAGTCTAATCCAAAAATGTCTAACCCTCCAAAATAATAAAATATAAAAGGAAATTAATGTTTTATAGACTTGGGTGAAAAGTAATTTCAGCATAGTACAGAAACATGAAGCATTCCTTTCAAATTGTTGTTCAGTTGTTTTTCAGGCACATACTGTTTTTCATGTCCCCATTTGGAGTTTTCTTGGCAAAGATACTGGAGTGGTTTGCCATTTCCTTCTGCAACTCATTTTGTAAATGAGGAAACTGAGGCAAACAGGGTTAAGTGACTTACCCAGGGTCACACAGCTAGTAAGTATCTGAGGCCAAATTTGAAATCAGGAAGATGAATTTCCTTGATTCCTGGTCTAGCACTCTATCTACTACATCACCTACCCCAAATACAGCCCTTCAAATAATTGAAAACATCTATTATGCTGTCTCTGAGCCTTTACCTCTCTAAAGTAAACATTCTCATTTCTTTCAAGTTATCTTTTTATGACATCTATTTACGACATCAAGACCTTTCATTATCTGCTGTGGGTGCACTTTTCAGTTTGTTAGTGTCCTTTCTAACCTGAGGTATTAAAAATTGCATACAGAGGGGGTGGAGCCAAGATGTCGGAGTAGAAACAGCTCATCCAAGCCACTCTGCCCCCAGATTCCCTCCAAAATCTGTAAAATAGGACTCTGAACAACTTCTGGAGCCCCAGCACCCACAGAACAACGCAGAGAAGCTAACCTCCCGCTGAGGACAGCCCAGCAGCCCTGCAGGAAGGACCAGCGCAGCACTCTAGGAGCTGACAGCACACAGTGCACAGAGCGCGGGGAACCTGGCCCAGCGCAGCGGAGCCGAGGTCCCCATGAGCCGAGGTTTTAGCCCCAGGGCGGCAGGGCCAGCAGCCAGCTGGAGAGACCCCAGAACACCAGAAGCTGTGGCAATACCAGAATTATCAACATAGACATGCCTAGGACAAAGTGAGAGGTTAGTGCCCTATGGACTTTGGGACCAATATTTGGGGGCTAGAAGCCACTGAGGACACAAGCCATTTTGTAATTTTCAGAGGCAGCTCCAGCTCCTGGCCTGCAAAATGTAGGGAGATCCAGCGATCAGTCTTGGGGGGGGGGGGTAATCGCACTTGCTTTAATCTCCCTGGATCTGGATTGTGATCTGGGGAGGAGGTCATGGGTGTATTTCCAGCTTCCAAAAATGGAAGCTGTCCCCCACGTGTTTGGGATGAAAATTCCTGTCTGGCAGCAGAGCCATAGTGTGGCAACAAGCCCAAAAGTCAAGTAATTAAGTGGCAACATGCCAAGGCAAAGAAAACAGAAAAATGCAACCCTGGACTCCTATTTTGGGGGCATAGAGCGGGAAAAGGACTGTGAGGTCAGAAGTCCTGCTCCAAAAGCCCCAGGGAAACACATGAGCGGGTTGCAGGCCATAGAGGAACTTAAGAAGGACTTTAAAAATCAAATAAGAGAAGTGGAGGAAAAATTGGAAAGAGAAATGAGAAGGATGCAGGAAAAGTATGAAATGAGGGTCAACAGTCTGACTGAGGAAAACAAAACCTTAAAAAATAGACTAACTCAAATGGCAAAGGAGGCCCGAAAGGGCAATGAGGAGAAGAATACCTTAAAAAGTCGAATTTGTCAGATGAAAAAGAATCTCAAAAGTTCACTGAGGGGGCGGCTAGGTGGCGCAGTGAATAGAGCGCCAGCCCTGGAATCAGAAGGACCTGAGTTCGGAGCCGGCCTCCGACACTTAATCCGCACAAACAAAAACCTAGCCATGTAACCGTGGGCAAGTTACTTAACCCCAATTGCCCTAAAGGGGCGGCTAGGTGGCGCAGTGAGTAAGAGCGCCGGCCTCAGAGTTTGGATGACCCGAGATCAGATCCAGTCTCAGAAAATGAGCACCCACGCATAAATCAAATGACTAGCCGTGTAACCTTGAGCAAGTTACTTAACCCCAATTGCTTTAAAAAAAAAAAAAAGTTCACTGAGGAGATTCATTCCTTCAGAGTTAGACTGGAGCAAATGGAAGCTAATGACTTTATGAGAAATCAAGATGCTGTTAAGCAGATCCAAACAAATGAAAGAGTAGAAGGCAATGTGAAATATTTCATGGGAAAAACCACTGACCTGGAAAATAGATCCAGGAGAGACAATTTAAAAATTATTGGACTACCTGAAAGCAATGATCAAAGAAAGAACCTAGAAATAACCCTTCAAGAAAATCTCAAGGAAAATTGCCCTGATGTTTTAGATCCAGAGGGCAAAATAGAGGTTGAAAGAATCCACTGATCACCTCCTGAAAAAGATCCCAAAAAGAAAACTCCCAGGAATATTATAGCCAGGTTCCAGAATCCCCAGATCAAGGAGAAAATACTACAAGCAGCCAGGAAGGAACAATTTCAATATTGTGGAAACACAATCAGAATAGCCCAGGACCTGGCAGCTTCTACCCTGAGGGATCAAAGGGCATGGAACATGATATTCCAGAGGGCAAAAGAGCTGGGAATGAACCCAAGGGTCACCTACCCAGAAAAACTGAGTATTTTGTTTCAGGGGAAAATATGGTCATTCAGTGGAATAGAGGACTTTCAAGCATTCTTGAGGAAAAAACCAGAATTGAATAGAAAATTTGACAAGAAGCAAGAGATGCCTGAGAAGGTAATCAGGGAAAAGAAATCAAAAGGAACTTATCAAAGTTGAACTATTTGCATTCCTATATGAAAAAACAATAACTGTGACTGAGGAAACCTTTCTCAGTATGAGAATAATGGAAGAAGGGTGTGTGGTCATATGAATACATATGTGAATGTGTGTGTATATGGTTACAGTTATATATGGCTAGAGGGCATAGGTTGAATTTGTTGGGAAGGGAGGATACTGAAGGGGTGAAATTATGAGATGAGAGAGGAAAGTGGAAAGAGGAGATGGGGAGAGACAGGGTAGGGTAAACTATCTTATGTAGAAGAAGCAAGGGGAAGTGGTTGCAAGGGAGGGGGAGAATAGGAAGGCCAAAAGGCAAAACCACATTCTCATTGAATTTGGTTCAGGGAGAGAATGTCATACATACTTAATGGGATATCTCAACCAACAGCAGAACAGGGGGAAGGGAAATGAGAGGAGGGATGATGGATGGGAGGGCATCCTTGGGTGGAGGGGAGGTTGGAAGTACCCATTATAAAAGAGGGACAGGATCATGTAGGGAATGGACCAGGTGGGGGGTGGGGTGAGTGGGAGGGAATTATAAGCAGCCTTATACAATATATCTACTATGATAATGTTTTGCATAGCTAGACATGTACAACATAAACTGAATTACTTATCTCCCCAGAGGGAATGGATGACAAGGGAGGAAAGAAATGGATCTGAAATTCAAGGTCTTAAGAGTAAATGTTTCAAATATATATAAATACTATTATTAATACTCTTTTGATTGTAATTGGGAGATAAGATGTGCAGGCATTGGGACAAAAAGATTCACCTTCCTCCAATGGAAAAGTCGAAGGGGGTATGGGAGAAGGTATGGGAGAGAGCAGATTGGAGGAAGCGGGACTGCTATTCTGGGAGGTTGAGTAGGGGAATAACGGGGGGGGAAATGATTGTAACTCAAAATCTGGCGGAAATGAATGATGTAAAACAGAAGTTAATAAAGCATTTGTTTAAAAAAAAAGAAAGGCAGAGTTTCCATGAATGAGGAGGTGATAGTACCACTGTACGTAGCCTGAGTCAGACTACATTTATATCTTTGTATGCAATTTTTTAATTTTTATACAATTTTATAGGGTTTTGGTTTTTTTCCTTTAAACAAAAAGAAAGGCAGAGTTTCCATGAATGAGGAGGTGATAGTACCACTGTACGTAGCCTGAGTCAGACTACATTTATATCTTTGTATGCAATTTTTTAATTTTTATATAATTTTATAGGGTTTTGGTTTTTTTCCTTTAAACAAATGCTTTATTAACTTCTGTTTTACATCATTCATTTCCGCCAGATTTTGAGTTACAATCATTTCCCCCCCCGTTATTCCCCTACCCAACCTCCCAGAATAGCAGTCCCACAAGATATCGCTTCCTCCAATCTGCTCTCTCCCACACCTTCTCCCATACCCCCTTCGACTTTTCCATTAGAGGAAGGTGAATCTTTGTGTCCCAATGCCTGCACATCTTATCTCCCAATTATAAGCAAAAGAGTATTAATAATAGTATTTATATATATTTGAAACATTTAATGTTAAGACCTCGAATTTCAGATCCATTTCCTTCCTCCCTTGTCACCCATTCCCTCTGGGGAGATAAGTAATACAGTATATGTTGTACATGTCTAGCTATGCAAAACATTATCATAGTAGATATATTGTACAAGGCTGCTTATAATTCCCTCCCACTCATCCCACCCCCCACCTGGTCCATTCCCTACATGATCCTGTCCCTCTTCTATAGTGGGTACTTCCAACCTCCCCTCCCCCCAAGGATGCCCTCCCATCCATCATCCCTCCTCTCATTCCCCTTCCCCCTATCCTGCTGCAGGTTGAGATATCCCATTTAGTATGTATGTCATTCTCTCCCTGAACCAAATTCAATGAGAATGTGGTTTTGCCTTTTTAGCCTTCCTATTCTCCCCCTCCCTTGAAACCACTTCCCCTTGCTTCTTCTACATGGGATAGTTTACCCTACCCTGTCTCTCCCCATCTCCTCTTGCCACTTTCCTCTCTCACCTCATAATTTCATCCTTGAGTATTCTCCCTTCCCAACAAATTCAACCTATGCCCTCTATCCATATATAACTGTAACCATATACACACACATTCACATATGTATTCACATGACCACACACCCTTCTTCCATTATTTTCATAGTGAGAAAGATATCATCAGTCACAGTTATTGTTTTTCCATAAAGGAATGTAAATAGTTCAACTTTGATAAGTTCCTTTTGATTTCTTTTCCCTGATTACCTTCTCAGGCATCTCTTCCTTCTTGTGTCTGGATGTCAAATTTTCTATTCAACTCTGGTTTTTTCCTCAAGAATGCCTGAAAGTCCTCTATTCCACTGAATGACCATATTTTCCCCTGAAACAAAATACTCAGTTTTGCTGGGTGGGTGACCCTTGGGTTCATTCCCAGCTCTTTTGCCCTCTGGAATATCATATTCCATGCCCTTCGATCCCTCAGTGTAGAAGCTGCCAGGCTCTGGGCTATTCTGATTGTGTTTCCACAATATTGAAATTGTTTCTTCCTGGCTGCTTGGAGTATTTTCTCCTTGATCTGGGGATTCTGGAACCTGGCTATAATATTCCTGGGAGTTTCTTTTTGGGATCTTTTTCAGGAGGTGATTGGTGGATTCTTTCAACCTCTATTTTGCCCTCTGGATCTAAAACATCAGGGCAGTTTTCCTTGAGAATTTCTTGAAAGGTGATTTCTAGGTTCTTTCTTTGATCATGGCTTTCAGGTAGTCCAATAATGTTTAAATTGTCTCTCCTGGATCTATTTTCCAGGTCAGTGGTTTTTCCCATGAGATATTTCACATTGCCTTCTAATCTTTCGTTTGTTTGGATCTGCTTAACCGCATCTTGATTTCTCATAAAGTCATTAGCTTCCATTTGCTCCAGTCTAACTCTGAAGGAATGAATCTCCTCAGTGAACTTTTGAGATTCTTTTTCCATCTGGCAAATTCGACTTTTTAAGGCATTCTTCTCATTGCCCTTTTGGGCCTCCTTTGGCATTTGAGTCAGTCTATTTTTTAAGGTGTTGTTTTCCTCAGTCAGGCTGTTGACCCTCATTTCATACTTTTCCTGCATCCTTCTCATTTCTCTTTCCAATTTTTCCTCCACTTCTCTTATCTGATTTTTAAAGTCCTTCTTAAGGTCCTCTATGGCCTGCAACCCGCTCATGTTTTCCCCTGGGGCTTTTGGAGCAGGACTTCTGACCTCACAGTCCTTTTCCCGCTCTATGCCCCCAAAATAGGAGTCCAGGGTTGCATTTTTCTGTTTCCTTTGCCTTGGCATGTTGCCACTTGATTACCTGACTTTTGGGCTTGTTGCCACACTATGGCTTTAAGGCCAGATAGAGGAATTTTCTTCCCGAACATATGGGGTGCAACTTCCGTTTCTGGCAAGTTGTAAACCCACCCACGACTTCCACCCTAGATCGCAATCCAGATCCAGGGAGGTTAAAGCAAGAGCGATTACCCCCCCAAGACTGATCGCTGGATCTCCCTACAATTAATTGCAGGCTGAGAGTGGGAGCTGCCTCTGAAAACTACAAAATGGCGTGTCTCCTCAGAGGCTTCTAGTCCCCAGGGGAGGGAGCCAACGCATTCCCCCAAATACGGGTCCCAAAGTCCATAGGACACTAACCTCTTACTTTGTCCTAGGCATGTCTATGTTGATAATTCTGGAGTCTCCATGGCTGCTGGTGTTCTGGGGTTCCTCCAGCTGGCTGCTGGCCCTGCCGCCCTGGGGCTGAAACCTCGGCTCACGGGGACCTGGGCTCTGCTCGGCTCTGCTTCCTGTGCTCTGCACACTGCGCGGTGCCGGCTCCCAGACTGCTGCGCTGGTCCTTCCTGCAGGGCTGCTGCGCTGTCCTCAGCGGGAGGTTAGCTTCTCTGTATCGTTCTGTGGGTGCTGGGGCTCCAGAAGTTGTTCAGAGTCCCCTTTTCCATAGTTTGGGGGGAATCTGGGGGCAGAGTGGCTTGGATGAGCTGTTTCTACTCCGCCATCTTGGCTCTGCCCCCCAACTCTGCCTTTCTTAATGCAGCCCCAAATTACATTAGCATCTTTTATTTTTTGCCATAATCTGCTGCTGACTCGTTTTGAGTTTGCAATCCATTAAACACCCCAGATGTTTTTAGTCAAACTATTGTCAAAAATGCCTCTTCCATCTTTTACTTGCAAAAGTGATTTTTGAACCCAAGTATAAGACTTTACATTTTCTCTTTTAGATTTTACCATTTTCCATTAAACAGGGAATTCTAGCTTTGGGATCCTATTTTTGTCATCTTCTGTATTTACAATAAAATACAATACAATTCCACACACCACCATACTATAACATAAAATAAACAGTAAGCACCTACTATGTACCAGTCACTGTGTTGTTTGTTGTTGTTCAGTCATTTTCAGTTGAGTCTGACTATGTGACACCATTTGAGGTTTTCTCGGCAAAGACAGTACTTGGAGTAGTTTATCATTTCCTTCTCCAGCTCATTTTACAGATGAGGAAACTGACAGACAGGATTAAGTGACTTGCCCAAAGTCACACATCTAGTAAGTGTCTGAGACCAAATTTGAACTAAAGTCTTACTGACTCCAGGCCCAGCATTCTAGTCATTTTGCCACCTAGCTGCCCCATACTTCGCCAAGCATTAGGGATACAAATAAGGAAGAGAAAATCCCCTGCTCTCAATGAACTTACAATCTAAGGGGGAAAAACAATATACAAAAGGAAACTAGAAAGGAGGAGGAAGAAAAGAGGATACACAATGCTCTGAGGAACTCAAACCAAGCAGAGCAACAAATTAAAAATATTTAGCCATCCCTCCCAGTTTGGGATTATCTGCAAATTCAATTGGTAAGTCATTTATGTTGTTGTTGTTTTTTTTAGGTCACTGTTTAAAAAAAAAATAAGCACAGAGCACAGGACAGATCCCTGCATCATTCTTCTGGAGACTACCTTCCACCAGATCATCAACAAATATTTCTTGAGTCTGACCTTTCAACAAGTCCCATACTGTATTCTTGTCTTCATCTCTTTGCCTTTTTCACAAGAAGGTCATGGGATAACTTATCAGAAGCTTTGCCAGAATCTGAACAAGCTATATCTACAACATTCCTCAATCTACCAGCTCAGTAATCCTGTCAAAGAAAGGAAATAAGGTTAGTCTGACACAACATATTCTCAGTTAAACTCTCTTAACTCTTCACAAGCACAGCTTCCTTTTCTATATCTTCACTACCCATCTCTTTAATAATGAAATCTAGAATTTTCCTGATAATACAGGTCAAATTGGCTGGTCTATAATTCTCAAAGTCTATTTGTCTGATCATTTTTCAGTCATGTCCTTCTTTTCATGACCCAAAATACTGGAGTGGTTTGTCATTTCCTTCTCCTGTTCATTTTACAGATGAGGAAGCTGAGGTATTATAGTTCCAGTGAAATTTACAGCACTGATCCTGACTATTAATAGTCCCATATAGTACTTGATTGCAAAATATAACAGATTCTCCATATAGAAGACAGAAGCAAAGCATTTATTTAGACAACAGAAAACTGAATCCCCAAACCAGTACACCGATTCCATTATAGTAGAGCAAAGAACTTAACAAAGCATAAAAACACAAAGAGCCACAGCATCCTTTAGCCTTCCCACAAACCAATATAAGATCAATATTTACTCATGAACTTCTCTATCTCCTTGCCTGAGCATTCTCTTTCTCCCACTGTCTCTCTAGCTCTGACTCCCAGTTTCCTGTGGCTCTGCTCCACCCTTCAGCAAACCCCTCCCATCTGAGACTCCATGTGATTAATTCAGCCTATTAGGAAGCAGAATTTACTTTCAAAGCAGGGAAGGTCTTCAACCCCCCACCCCACCCCACCAGGCTTATTAAGGGACAGGGAAGATCTTCAAATTCCCATCCCCATTACAAGTATTCAGGGTTAAGTAACTTTCCCATAGTCACAGAGCTAATCAGTGACTGATGCACAATTTGAACTCAGAAAGATGAATCTTCCTGACTGCAGGTCTGGCATTCTATCCACTGTGCCACCTAGCTCCCCTCCCAAAGTCTATTATGTTCCTTTAAAAAAAATCATGGGAGGCGGAGCCAAGATGGCGGAGTAGAAACAGCATTTCCAATGTGCTCTGCCCCACACAAATTTCAAACAATGTGAAAGGGAGCTCCGAACAACTTCTGGAGCCACAGCACCCACAGAACAGCACAGAGATGCTAACCTCCTTCTGAGGACAGGCCAGCAGCCCTGCAGGGAGCCGCCAGCGCAGCACTCTGAGAGCAGGCAGCACAGCACACAGAGAACCAACAGCGCAGCCCGCAGAGCCGAGCCCAGGTGCCTGGCTTTAGCCCCAGGGCGGCCGGGCCTTCAGCCGGCTGGAGGGACTCCAGAACACCAGCAATAGTGGCGATTCCAGAATTATCAGCACAGATATGCCTAGGACAAAGTGAGAGGTTAGTGCCCTATGGACTTTGGGACCAGTATTTGGGGAACACGTGGCCTCCTCCCCTGGGGGCAAAAAGCTGCTGAAGAAACAGCTGCACAGAAGCCATTTTGCAGCGTCAGTAGTGGCTCTAGCTCCTGGTCTGCAAACTGTAGGAAGATCCAGCAATCAGTCTGGGGGTTAATCGCTCTTGCTTTAAACTGCCTGGATCTGGATTGTGGTCTGGGGGGGAAGTTTGGGGTGGGTATCCAACTTGCCAGAGTGGGTGGAGGCTTTAAAGAGGCCACCCAACTGGCGGAAGTTGTGAAGACCCCACGTTTGGGCGGAAGCTCCCCTGTCTGGTGGCAGAGTCCTACTGTGGCAACAAGCCCAAAAATCAAGTAATTAAGTGACAATATGCCTAGGCAAATGAAACAAAATAAACAGAAAAGTTCAACATTGGACTCCTATTTTAGGGGCAAAGAGGCTCAAAGCATGGAGGAGGACTGTGAGGTCAGAACTCCGGCACCAAAAGCCCCAAATGAAAATACAAGCTGACTACAGGCCATAGAGGACCTTAAGAAGCAGATAAGAGAAGTGGGGGAAAATTTGGGAAGAGAAATGAAAAAGATGCAAGAAAAGTATGAAATGACAGTCAACAGCCTGACTGAGGAAAATAACACCCTAAAAAATAGACTAACTCAAATGGCAAAAGAGGCTCAGAAAGGCAATGAGGAGAAGAATGCCTTAAAAAGTCGAATTTGCCAGATGGAAAAAGAATCTCAAAAGCTCACTGAGGAGATTCATTCCTTCAGAGTTAGACTGGAGCAAATGGAAGCTAGTGACTTTATGAGAAATCAAGATACTATTAAACAGATCCAAACAAATGAAAGAATAGAAGGCAATGTGAAATATCTCATGGGAAAAACCACTGACCTGGAAAATAGATCCAGGAGAGATAATTTAAAAATTATTGGACTACCTGAAAGCCATGATCAAAGAAAGAACTTAGAAATCATCCTTCAAGAAATTCTCAAGGAAAATTGCCCTGATGTTTTAGAACCAGAGGGCAAAATAGAGGTTGAAAGAATCCACAGATCACCTCCTGAAAAAGATCCCAAAAAAAAAACTCCCAGGAATATTATAGCCAGGTTCCAGAATCCCCAGATCAAGGAGAAAATACTACAAGCAGCCAGGAAGAAACAATTTCAATATTGTGGAAACACAATCAGAATAGCCCAGGACCTGGCAGCTTCTACACTGAGGGATAGAAGGGCGTGGAATATTATATTCCAGAGGGCAAAAGAGCTGGGAATGAACCCAAGGGTCACCTACCCAGCAAAACTGAGTATCTTGTTTCAGGGGAAAATATGGTCATTCAGTGGAATAGAGGACTTTCAAGCATTCTTGAGGAAAAAACCAGAGTTGAATAGAAAATTTGACATTCAGACACAAGAAGCAAGAGATGCTTGAGAAGGTAATCAAGGAAAAGAAATCAAAAGGAACTTATCAAAGTTGGACTATTTACAGTCCTACATGGAAAAAAATAACTGTGTTTGATGAAACCTTTCTCATTATTAAAATAATTGAAGAAGGGTACATGGCATATGTTCACAGGTATACATGGATAGAGGGCACAGGTTGAATTTGATGGGAAGGGATGATTATTATTTTTTTTTGGAGGGCAATTGGGGTTGGGTGACTTGCCCAGGTTCACGTGGCTGGGTTTTTGTTTGTGTGTTGGGTGTCTGGGGCCAGATCCGGGCTCGAGTCCTTCTGGCTCCGGGGCTGGCTCTCTGCTCGCTTCGCCACCTAGCCGCCCCAAGGAAGGGATGACTCTTAAGGGGTGAAGTCAAGAGGTGAGGGAGGAAAGTGGCAAGAGGAGATGGAGAGAGACAGGGTAGGGCAAACTATATCATGTAGAAGAGGCAAGGGGAAGTAGTTGCAGGGGAGGGGAAGAACAGGAAGGCAAAAAGGCAAAAGCATATTCTCATTGAAGTTGGCTCAAGGAGAGAATCACATACATACTAAATGGAATATTTTACCCTCACTCACTCTCCTGAGTAGGGAAAAGGGGGATGAGAGGGGGGATGATGGAGGGGAGGGCATTCTGGGGAGAGGGGAGGTTAGAATTACCCACTATCAAAGAGGGACAGGATCAAAGTAGGGAATGGACCAGGTGGGAGGGAAATATAAGCAGTCTTTTACAATACATCTACTATGGTAATGTTTTGCATAGCTATACATGTACAACACATACTGAATTGCTCATCTTCTCAGAGAGAGTGGGTGACAGGGGAGAAAGGGAATGGATCTGAAAATCAAAGTTTTAAAATTAAATGTTTCATAAGACGTCCAGGAAGTGGGGCTCAGAGATTCACCTTGCCCTAATGGCAAAGTCAAAAGGGGTATGGGAGAAGATATGGGAGAGAGCAGATTGGATGAGGGGATATCTGGTGGTACTGCTATTCTGGGGTGGTGGGTAGGGAAAGAACGGGGGAAAAATGTAACTCATAATCTGGTGGAAATGAATGATGTAAACCAGAGGTTAATAAAGCATTTGTTTAAAAAAAAATCAGGACATTCTCCCATCTCTAGCCCCATGGTCCCTCTCCCATTCTCCAAAATCCTTCAAATAACACTGACAGTGGTTCAGCAACCTTCTCTGTCAGTTCTTCTAGTACAAGAGCACATGGTTCACCTAGGCCAGGTGTCTTAGTGTCAGATCACTGCTAAGCCCTTGATATATTCATGCTGTTGATGAATCTACAGAATGTATCATACATTGTATATGGCTTGTTGATTTTGAAACATATTTCATCAGTAACAAAAGAACCATTTTTATGAATTGCTGTTGTATTTTAAAATAATATCAAATCAAAATGTAATGGCACATACACAAATTAAAATGTAAAAATTTACTTTGAGCATTCCTGGATTTCTCATGAACCATATTTCATGGCTCCCAGTGGAGTTATAATCCTTCAGATTCCTCAAAATAAAAATTAAATCCTCTACAAATCCCTGTGTAGTAGAAAATACATTAGACCTCAGTTCTAGAGCCCTGTACCAAACTCTAATAATGACTGCCACTTACAAGCTTTGTGACTGTGGACAAGTCATTTAATTTTTCCCTTGGCCTCAGTTTCCTCTTTTATAAAATGAAATGGTTGGGCTAGGTGATCAATAAGTTCTCACTAGTTCTAACAATTTTGGCTTTTAAAATCAAGAATATTCCTGCCCTGTGGATTAGGCTCATTTCACAATGCCTGTAAGATTAAAACACAGAAATCCTACACCCAGGTAATTTGGTCCTGATGATAATCACAGACAGTCTTTTTTCTTTTCTTTTTTAGTGCCTGCTATCTACACTCAGCTAGACCTGAAGGATATACAAAGACAATGGAACAAAGTATGACAGTTCTGTCTCCCAGATGTCAGGATGAGTCAGAGAAATTTGGCCACAAAGAACTCACTGGCTGCCATCAGCAGATTTCAGTTCTAATTTGTCAATGCTATATAAACCCATGAGAAAAGCCCGTGAGTTTCTAGTCCTTCACTTCTATCCTTATAGCTTCCTCTAACTAACATTGTACCTTTAGAAGAAAGTTTTTTTTTCCTTTTTTTCTTTTCCATATTATTATCTTGAAGGTGATAAATCAGGTTTGAAAATTGGTGAGAACTGAGAAACAGATGGTGGGATATTCAGTTCATTCTATGGTTCTCTTCCTTTTATATATTATTTCAAGACACACAGAGTAGACGTGCATGATGTATCAATGGAGACTATTTAATTTTTTAAATGTGTGTTATGCTCCAATTGTCATACATTCCAGACTTCTGAAGCACATATTTTCCAGCAAGTTTTTTAGTTAAAATGAATTTTCACAAATTGAATCATAAATAGTCTATATTTAATACTATATAATATTAGATGTCTACAGTCAATGTTGTATACATTAAATTGTTAAGGTGAGGTAAAAATAAATTTATAGTGAAATTATGGCATATTGTACTACAGGTAATTTTTATCTTTCTTCAATTTTAGAATATGTAAAATTTTTATTCCCTTAATAGATGGTACTTTGGTTGTCATGTTTTTGTAACAAAACATTAGGTGTAACAAATATGTAGGAAATGCAAGCAGTACATCTTTTAAAATATTGGGATGAAAAACTAATATTATTTTTATAGTGTAATCTCAAGGTACAAGTTAGTCATATATGGGCAAGTTAGAATATATGGCCACTGTTTCCCTTGATCTGTGTTGTACCTACTACAGTGTTTTATACAAGGAAGGAAATTCACATTTTCCACTGGTGCAAACCATAAGCCATCTTTAATTTAGTAAATAAGTCTTAGGGAATTTCTCAGAGAGGTTAAGTCGCTTGCCATTGATCACACAGCTATTAAGTTCCAGCAGCCAAATTTGAACTTGGTTTCCTGACTCTAATCCCAGTCCTCTCTGTGCTTTAACCACCCTGACTCTCCAGTAGGGATGATAAATAATTCAGCAGCCCTAGAAATTAGAAGATATTATTCCAGTCTGGTGTCCAAGAAAAAGTCATATTTGAAACTACAAGAATGATAGGAATAATAATAAAACACATTTGCATATAAAGATGAAGCTACAAATCTATCAATGGTAGGATATGTGCTTTGAGCCATGTTCTAGCAAAGCAGACCAGAGTCAAACACACTGCCTACACATCATAGGGACTTAGAAAATATTTGTTGAATAGACCTGTATTGTTATAGAGCTCTCTGGTTCTTCTACTGACCAATGGCACACGTCTGAAAAATAGCTGGCCAAGGTGAAGGATACAGTTTATGACCAAAGAACAGAAATTTTTCCTGCATGAAGCTAATTAGTCTGTATGGGGATGGAACTAAAAGTGTTGGCCTCATTATTTAGTGCCAAATTCTTGATGAACTGAAGTTACTTGTCCAGAAATAACCCAAGGGATAATTTCTGAAAGGGTCACATATCCCTTTAATAATAGAAAAAATAAGAGGTGGAGTCAAGATGGCAGAGCAGAAACAGCACTTTGGAGCAGCTCTGGCTCCCACCACTTCCAATCTATGTAAAATGGGACTCCAATCAAACTTTGGAGCTTAAGAACCCACAAAATGACACAGAGAAGCTAACCTCCTGCTGAGGACAGCCCAGCAGCCTGGCAGGGAGCAGCCAGCACAGCACTCTGGGAGCTGATCTCAGCCCTGCATGAGACAGAGGTTTTAGCCCCAGGGTGGGCCCGACCAGCAGCCAGCTGGAGGGACTCCAGAACACCAGCAGCTATGGCCTTTCCAGAATTATCAACACATAGACACCAAGGACAAAGTGAGAGGTCAATGCAGTATGGACTTTGGGACCAGTACTTTTGCCCCTTGGGTGAGAAGCCACTGAGACACTTCAGCCCAGCCCCAGCAACACAGCAGCTTCAGCTCCTGGCCTGCAGACTGTGCAGGGAGCAGGTGACCAGTCTGGGGATAAGAGCTCTTGCTTTAACCTTCTTGGATCTGGATTGCAGTCTGGAGTGGAGGTCTTGGGGTGTGTGACCAGCTTGCCAGAGTGTGTGGAGGTTTCAGAGAGGGCACCCAACTAATACTGCTGGAAGCTGAGAAAACCCCAGTGTTTGGGATGGAAGCTCCCCTGTCTGGTGGGAGAGTTCTGCTGTGGCAAAAAGCCTAAAACTCAAGTATTTGAGTGGCAACATGCCTAGGCAAAGGAAACAAAATAAACAGAAAAATTCAACAATAGACTCCTATTTGGGGGGCAAAAAGGATCAAAGCATGGAACAGGAAGAAGACAGTGAAGTCAGAAATCCTGCAGCAAAAGCCTTAAATAAAAATATGAGCTGGTTACAGGCCATACAAGACATTAAGAAGCAGATAAAAAAAATGGAGGAAAAATTGGGAAGAGAAATGAAAACAATGCAAGAAAATTATGAAATGAGAGTCAACAGCCTGACTGAGGAAAATAACACCTTAAAAATGGACTAACTCGGGGCGGCTAGGTGACGCAGTGAATAGAGCGCCGGCCCTGGAATCAGAAGGACCTGAGTTCGGAGCCGGCCTCAGACACTTAATCCACACAAACAAAAACCTAGCCATGTAACCTTGGGCAAGTTACTTAACCCCAATTGCCCTAAAGGGGCGGCTAGGTGGCGCAGTAAGAGCGCCAGCCTCGGAGTTTGGATGACCCGAGATCAGATCCGGCCTCAGAAAATGAGCACCCACACATAAATCAAATGACTAGCCGTGTAACCTTGAGCAAGTTACTTAACCCCAATTGCTTTAAAAAAAAAATGGACTAACTCAAATGGCAAAGGAGGCTCAAAAAGGCAATGAGGAAAAGAATGCCTTAAAAAAACAAATTTGCCTAATGGAAAAAGAATCTCAAAAGCTCACTGAGGAGAATCATTCCTTCAGAATTAGACTGGAGCAAATGGAAGCTAGTGACTTTATGAGAAATTAAGATGCTGTTAAGCAGATCCAAATAAATGAAAGAATAGAAGGCAATGTGAAATAACTCATGGGAAAAACCAATGACCTGGAAAATAGATCCAGGAAAGATAATTTAAAAATTATTGAACTACCTGATAGCCATGATCAAAGAAAGAACCTAGAAATCATCCTTCAAGAAATTCTCAAGGAAAATTGCCCTAATGTTTTAGAACCAGAGGGCAAAATAGAGGTTGAAAGAATCCACTGATCACCTCCTGAAAAAGATTCCAAAAAGAAAACTCCTAGGAATATTCTATCCAAGTTCCAGAATTCCCAGATCAAGGAGAGAATATTACAAGTAGCCAGGAAAAAACAATTTCAATATTGTGGAAACACAATCAGGATAGCACAGGATCTGGCAGCTTCTATACTGAGGGATCCAAGGGCATGGAATGATATTCCAGAGGGCAAAGGAGCTGGGATTAAAAACAAGAATCACCTACCCAGCAAAACTGAGTATCATGTTTCAGGGGAAAATATGGTCATTCAGTGGAATAGAGGACTCTCAAGCATTCTTGATGGAAAAAAAAAGAGTTGAATAGAAAATTTGACATTCAGATACAAGAAACAAGAGTAGCTTGAGAAGGTAAACAGGGAAAATAAATCATAAGGAACTTATCAAAGTTGAACTATTTAAATTCCTACATGGAAAAATGATAACTGTAACTGATGAAACTTTTCTCAGTATAAAAATAGCTGAAGAAGGGTATATGGGCGTATGAATACATATGTGAATGCGTGTATATATGTTTACAGGTATGCTGAGATAGAGGTCACAGGTTGAATTTAATGGGAAGGGATGATACTTAAAAGGTAAAATTAAGAGTTAAGAGAGGAATATAATGAGTGGAGATGGGGAGAGACAGAATGGGGTGACCTATCTCATATACAAGAAGCAAGGGAAAATGGTTAAAAGGGAGGGGAAGAAGAGGAAGGCAAAAAGGCAAAACCTTATTCTCATTGAATTTGGCTCAGGGAGAGAATGACATATATACTAAATAGGATATCTCACCCTACAGGAGAGTAGGGGGGAAGGGGATGAGAGGGGCGATAATGGAAGGGAGGTCAGGCCGTGGGGTGAGGGAAGTTGGAAGCACCCACTTTTGAAAAGGGTCAGGATCAAAGTAGGGAATAGACCAAGTGGGAGGTGGGATAGGAGGGAGGGAAATATAGTCAGTCTTTTACAATATATCTACTATGGTAATGTTTTGCATAGCTGCACATGTACAACATATACTGAATTGCTTATCTTCCCAGTAAGAGTAGGTGACAAGGGAGGAAGGGAATGAATCTGGAATTCAAAGTTTTAAAATCAAATGTTTAAAAATATATAAATACTATTATTAATGCTATTTTACATATAATTGGGAAATAAGATATACAGGCACTGGGGCATAGAGATTCACCATGCCCTCCTGGAAAAGTCAAAGGGAGTATGGAAGAGGTTATTGGAGAGAGCAGATTGGATGAGGGGATATCCTGTGGGACTGCTATTCTGGGGTAGTGGGTAGGGGGAAAATGGGGAAAAAATTGTAACTTGAAATCTCGTAGAAAAGAATGATGTAAACCAGAATTTAATAAAGCATTTGGAAAAAATAGAAAAATAATCGGGGGGTGGCTAGGTGGCACAGTGAGTAGAGTGCTGGCCCTGGAGTCAGAAGGACCTGAGTTCAGATCTGGCCTCAGACACTTAACACACACACACACACACACACACACACACACACACACACACACACACAAAAACCTAGCCATGTGACCTTGGGCAAGTTACTTAACCCCAATTGCCCTCCAAAAAGCAAAAAAAAAAAAGCAAATCAACAACAGAAATATGCACTGCACCCTTCTTTCCCATCGGACCTCCTACCTCCCCTTCCCCCATCCAAAACATTTTGAAATACATTTCAAGTGGATTTCTGTTGATGTTCAATAATGAACAGTCAATCTTTCTCATGGGCTAGTAGGTGGCACAATAGATAGAGTGCTGAGCCTGGAGTCAGGAAGACCCATCTTCCTGAGTTCAAATCTGGCCTCAGGCACTTACTAGCTCTGTGACCCTGGTCAAGTCACTTAATCCTGTTCACCTAAGTTTCCTTAAATGTAAAATGAGCTGGAGAAGGAAATGGCAAACTACTCCAGTATCTTTTCCAAGAAAACCCCAAATAGGGTCACTAAGACTTGGACATGACTGAAAAAATGACTGTGAAGTGTCAGTCAGGTTCCCATAGTGCTAGCTCCTCGGGGGGCCCCAGAAACCACCCATGAAGCTATGACCCTTGTGAAGCCTAGCCCTGTGCCTGCCTATGCAAACATCCTTGTAACCAAGACAAGATCTGCCCTGTTAGCTTGCACACGCCCCTTAGTTTACATCCCTTTGAAGCAACAGTTGCCTTGCTAACTTGTTTGTTTTATCAATTGTAACTATCCACTGAAGTCTACATAAAAGCTTGCTCAACAGCTTGCTCTGGCTGCCTTCCCTTGGTCTTTACCTGGGAGACAGTCGCCAGCAGGCTAATAGACACTCTTCAAATTCCAGTTGGCTTTGCTGTCCTGTATTTTTCTTGGTTGTCCATTACAACTGAACAAAAAAGTTGGGAGAAACCCTGGAATTACTATATTCCAATATGCTACAAAAATCTCAAAAATATGTAGGGTAAGTGGTCACTAAGTCTCTGCTTGAACACCCCTAGTGAATGGTAACTCTGTTTTTTGGACTCACTCCATTGTTAAGCCCCTCCAGCGGTTAAGTCATCTCTGTCTTACAATAAATAAGAAATCCACCCCTCATGAATTCTACTTATTTGTTTTATTGTTGCCTAATGCTATAAAGAATGTCTAATCTTTCTTTCACAGTACTGCCCATCTGACATTTTAAGTCAATTCAATAAGTATTTATAACAGCTATTATGTCTTGCTAAAATAAATCGACTTTATCCAAATGACTGCTTACGTATAATCCTAAAACTATTACCTATTTGCACCTTAATTTCCCTATTTATACCCTTTCTAATTTTCAGTCTCAACCTATTTATTAGTTCTTTTTCTGCTGGCTAAAAGAATTCCCAAATGTCCCCCATCTTGTAAAAAAATATCTAATAGATCCTTTCATATCTTCCATCATCCTATATCTCTTCTCCACTTCTCAGGAAAACTCCTTTAAAGAGCCATATACAAAAAATGAAAGAAGAAAGCAAATTGCCAGTATCAGAAATGAAAGGGGTGAGAGATGAAGCCAAGATGATGGAGTGAAGACAGGGACTCATCTGAGTTTTCCCCCAAACCCCTCCAAATTCTTTTAAATAATGACTGTAAACAAATTCCAGAGGGGCAGAACCCACAAAAAGATATGGTGAAATAATTTTCCAGCTCAAGACACATTAGAAGGTCTAAAAGAAAGGTCTATTATACCAGAGTGAAAGAGGAATACAGTCCAGTGCAGGCCATACCAATAGAGAAGAGGCCCCAGCAAACCAGGAGCAAGCCTTGAGGTGACTGAATAAGTGGCAGCAGGTGGTTTCCAGAACTCTCTGCCCCCAGGTGGTCAGGGGATTAGACAATGGGCCAGAAGGAGATTTATAGGGGTTCCTTTGCTGGCACCAGTGGCAGGACTCTGTTGCATTGCTTACACTTGGATCTGGTCTTCATCCTAGGACTTAGTCCCAGTACAAGAAAGAGCACTAGTGCAGTAGAGCTTGTATCTGCAGGGGATCAGGGGTCCTAGTAATGTTTCAGGATTGAATGGGGGCTTGTGGTCACTCACAAACCAGTGCACAGTACAGGAGAGTAGTAAAGACACCTCTCCCTAGATGATACCACCTTAGAAGAACCAAAAACTTACAAGTCCCCAGAATTACCTCTGAAAACAGCAGCACCAAAAAGCCCTTAAACTTGGAACAGTGCCCCCTCCATTTCAGAAGAGGAGCCCCACTATAACACAGAGTTAAAAGTCAAGAAATAGGCTGGAAAATGATCAAACAATAGGAAAAAATATGACCATAGAAAGTTACTATGATGACAAGGAAAATCAAAACAAACACTCAGAAGAAGACAAGAAATTCAAAATTCCTGTATCCAAAGCCTCAAAGAAACATATGGATTGGTCCAGGTCATAGAAGAGCTTGAAAAAGATTATTTAAATCAAGTAAGAGAGATAGAGAAAAATTGAGAACAGAAATGAAAGTGATGCAAAAAAAATCATGAAAAAAGAATCAAAGCTTGATAAAGGAGGCACAAAAAATACTGAAGGAAATAATACCTTAAAAAAACAGAATAGGTCAAATGGTAAAGGAGGCATAAATATTCACTGCAGAGAACTCCTTAAAAAGTAGAATTGGCCAAATGTAAGGGGAGATACAAAAGCTCTCTGAAGAAAATAATTCCATAAAAAAATAAAATTAATGATTCTATGGGAAATCAAGAAACAATCAAATGAAGTCAAAAGAATGAAAAAAATAGAAGAAAATATTAAATATCTCATTGGGAAAACAACTTACCTAGAAAATAGATCCTGTAAAGATAATTTAAAATCATTGGACTATATGAAAGTCATGATTAAAGAAAAAAGAAAAGCCTACATATCATCTTTCAAGAAATTATCAAGGAAAATTGCTCTGATACTCTAGAATAAGAGACTAAAATAGAAATTGAAAAAATCTACCAATCACCTCCTGAAAGAGATCCCAAATTAAAAACTCCCAAGAATATTTTAGTCATATTCCATACCTCCTAGACCACAGTCAGAATAACACAAAATTTAGCAACTTCTATATTAAAGGATTGGAGGGTTTCACATATGATATTCTGGAGGGCAAAAGAGCTAGTTTTACAACCAAGAATCACCCACTCAGCAAAACAGTATAAATCTTCAGGTGAAAATTGGACAGTCAATGAAATAGAGGAAAGCATTCCTGATGAAAAAATTGAGCTGAATAGAAAATTTGACTTTCAAATAAAAGACTCAAGAGAAACATAAAAAAGTAAACAAGAAAGAAAAATAATAAGGGATCTGATGAGATTGAACTTTATATTCCTATATGGGAAAATGACACTTATAATTCCTAAAAACTTTCTCTGTAGGGAGGGGGCCTCTGAGTCAAGGCCTCTGAGTGGTCAGCAATGGGCGCGCTCTGAAAGGTTTGCATCACATGGGCATGAATCCAGGCTAGGCCCACTATCTCAGGTTGACTCTCCACCCCCAACCCCCCACCCCACCACTCCGTTACTCATCCCCTGTGCAAGGAAGACTTGGAACATTCTGGCCATCCCTGAAATCCTGGAAGCTTGAGTAATATAGATAAAGTAGTGAAGTATGAAATAAGAAAGCAGGGAAGCTTCCCATGGAAGTAGTCTCTGGCAAAGTTGCAAGTTAGGTGCCTCATGTTGCAAACTATGTGAAGTTTCCCATGAGAAAGTATGATGCAAATGCTTTAGTTATAGTATATATACTGGACCCTCAGACAAATAAAATTGGCTCAGTTTCCACTGGCTTTCCTGGCCTGCATTCATTTCAACTCCTCCATGGAATGCCTACCTGCTGCTGGCAGCATTTCTCAATATTAGGGCAGTTAGAAGAAGTATACATAGACAGAAAACAGAGATGTTAGTTGAATGTGGTGGTATGTAAAAAAATAAAATAAAATTAAGGAATGAAAAAGAAGAATGGACTGGGAGAAAAGGAAAGAGAGAAGTAGAATGAGATAAATTATCTGACATAAAAGAGACCTGAGATTTTACAGTGGTGGGGGAGGTGGGGGAAGTGGGGAAAGGAGCACATGAACCTTCCTGTCATCAGAATTGACTAAAAGATGGAATGATACACACACTCGGCTGGGTGTAGAAATCTATCTTAACATACCAGAAAATAGGAAGAAAAGGTGATAAGAGAAGGGGACAGTGGTGGAGGGCAGTTTGGGAGAGGTAAAAGTCAGAAGCAAAACTTCTGAGAATGGACAGGATAAAAGGAGAGAGATAGAATAGGATAAACCGTGGGAAAATGGGATGGAGGGAAATACATAGTTGGTAATCATTACTGTGAAAAAATTTTACAGTGAGTTTCTCTGATAAAGACTTTATTTCTCAAACATAAAGAAAACTGAGTTGAATTCATAGAAATAAGAGCCATTGCCCAACTGATAAAAATAGTCAAAGGATATGAACAGGCAGCTTTTAGACAAAGTAATCAAAGCTATCTATAGAGACATAAAAAAATGCTCTAAATCACTATTTATGGTGTAAATGCAAATTAAAATGACTCTGAGCTACTACTCCACATCTGTTCAGATGGGCTAATATGACAGAATGGGATAATGGCAATTGTAGGAGAGAGTTTGGGAAAATTAAAACACTGATGTACTATTGGTGAAGTTGTATACTGATTTAACCTTTCTGGAGAGCAATTTTGGACTATGCCCAAAGGACTATAAAATCATGCATACCCTTTGACCAAACAATATGACTAAAATATCTGTATACCAAAGAGATTTTAAAAAAGGAAAAGGACCTATGCATATACAAAAATATTTATAGCATGTCTTTAGTGGTGGCAAAGAATTGGAAATTGAGGGACTCTTCACCAATTAAGGAATGACTGAACAAGTGGTGTATGATTGTGATGGAATACTATTGTGTTTTAAGAAATGATGAACAGATCCTCATGCAAAGAAAGAACTATGGATTCTTAATACAGATCAAAGTACAATATTTTCTCTTTTTTTCTCCCTTTCTCATATGTTTTCCCTTCTGTTCTGATTCTTTTTTCACAACATGACTAGTGTGGAAATATGTTTGATATGATTGTACACTTATAGCCAATATCAGATAGCAGATGATGTCATGGTATACTTAAAGAATCCTAGAAAATCAAATAAAAAACTAGTTAAAATAATTAACAACTTCGGCAAACTTGCAGTATACAAAATAAACCTACATGAATCATCAGCATTTCTATATATTACCATTAAAGCCCATCAAAAAGATTGAAAATAACTGTAGACAATATAAAACACTTGGGAGTCTACCTGCCAAGAAAAACCCAAGAACTATATGAACACAATTACAAAACACTTTTCACACGAATAAAGTCAGATCTAAACAATTGGAAAAATATTAATTGAGCATGAGTAGACCAAACCAATATAATAAAAATGACAATTCTGCTTAATCTATTCATTCCATATCATACCAAACTATCAGAAATTGTTTTGTAGAGCTAGAAAAAAATAAAATTCATCTGGAAAAACCAAAGTTCAAGGATACTAAGGGAATCAATGAAAAGAAAACAAAATAAGATGGTCTAGCCATACCAGATCTTAAACTGTATTATAATGCAGTAATTATTAAAGCAATCTGGTACTGGCTAAAGAAATAGAGCAGTGGATCAGTGGAATAGATAAGGTGCAAATTACATTATAGTAAATGACCCTAAGTAATCTAGTATATGATAATCCCAAATATCTAATACGTTGGAACAAAAACTCATTATTAGACAAAAACTGCTGGGAAAACTGGAAAGCAGTATGGAGAAAACTATATATAGGTCAACATTTCATACAATATACATCTACATCTACATATTATATATATATATATATATATATATATATATATACACATATATAAAAGGTCAAAATGGGTACATGATTTATGTATAAAGGGTGATACCCTAAGCAAATTAGGAGAGCATGGAATAGTTTATCTGTCAGACCTATGAATAAGGGAAAAATTTAGGACCAAAGAAAATATAGAGAGCATTACAAAATATAAAATAGATAATTTTGATTATATAAAATTTAAAAGATTTTGCACAACTAAAACCAATGCAACCAAAATTGAAAGGAAAGCAGAAAACTGAAGGAGAAATTTGTAGTATCTCTAATAAAGATTGTATTTCCCAAATATATGAAGAACTGAGCCAAATTTATAAAAATATAAGTTATTCTCTCAATTGATAAATGGTCAAAGGATATGAACAGGCAGTTTTCAGACAAAGAAATTAAATCTATAGGCATATAAAATTGCTCTAAATCACGTTTTTATCTTTTTAAAAAACTCTTTGCCAGTTTATTTATTTTTAGTTTTCAGCATTTACTTCCATAAGTTTTAAGTTTTCCTCCTCTTCCACCCCAAGACAGCATGCAATCTGATATGGGCTCTACACATACATTCCTATTAAACACATTTTCACATTAGTCATGTTGTATAGAAGAATTATAATAAAGTGAAGAAACCATGAGAAAGAAAGAAAAAAAATAAAACGAAAAAGAAAATAGTCTGCTTCACTCTGCATTCTGATTCTATAGTTTTTTCTCTGGATGTGGATGGCATTTTCCAACCTGAGTCCTTTGGAATTGTTTTAGGTCCTTGCAATGCTGAAAAGGGCTAATTCTATCAAAATCAGTCATTGCACAGTGTGGTTGTTTCTAAGAGCAATGTTCTCCTGATTCTGCTCATTTCACTCAGCATCAGCTCATGTAAGTTTTTCCAGGAATTTCTGAAGTCCACCTGTTCATCATTTCTTATAGTACAATAGTATTCCATTATGTTCATATATCACAACTTGTTCAGTCATTTCGCAGGCGATGGGCATCCCTTCAATTTCCAGTTCTTGGCCACCACAAAGAGAGAAAGAGAGAGAGAGAGAGAGAGAGAGAGAGAGAGAGAGAGAGAGAGAGAGAGAGAGGGAGAGAGAGAGAGAGCTGCTATGAGTATTTTTGCACACATGGATTCTTTTCCCATTTTTATTTTCTCTTTGGGATATAGCCCTAGAAGTGATATTGCTGGGTCAAAGGGCATGCACATTTTTGTAACTCTTTGGGCATACTTCCAAATTGCTCTCCAAAATGGTTGGATCAGCTCACAGCTCTACCAACAGTGAATTAGTATTTCAGCTTTCCCACATTTTCTCCAACATTTATCATTTTCTTGTTTTGTCATGTTAGACAATCTGGTAAGTGTGTAAAGCTACCTCTATTCATATGAAAAAATGCTCCAAATCACTATCTATTAGAGAGGTGCAAATCAAAACAACTCTGAGGTACCATATCACAACTGTGAATGACTTAGCTATTCTCAGCAATACAATGACCCAAGACAATCCCCCCCAAAAAAACACATCATGCCTAACAGGTACCTCAGAGCTGCTTTGATTTGCATCTCTTTAATCGTAGTGATTTGGAGCATTTTTTCATATGAATATAAAAAGCTTCAATTTAAAACTGCCTGTTCATATCCTTTGACCATTTATCAGTTGGGAAATGACTTGTATTCTTACAAATTTGACTAGTTCTCATATATTTTAGAAATGAGACCTGCCAGGGGGCCATTTGATGCCAGCACCAATTGTTAGCAGAGATGTGATAAAGATAAAGCAGGCCAGGGTGAAGTCCAGGATAGAACTAAGTTTATTGATTTTTTTGAACAAGGTTTTTATAGAGCAAAGAGACATTGGAACTCTAGATCACTATGTTTTCTTATCACTGCTTAGTACCACAGGTTAGGTAGTTATGTCTTGGATGTAATATTCCTATACAAAATGTACCTAATCTAATAGGGATTTAACACCTTCTGGCTAAAATCCTAGAACAGGGCAGAGGCTTTGATTTCAGCAATCGGGTAAGTTGTTGTTGTTGGCTTTTTTGTTTGTTTTGTTTTGTTTTGTTTTGTTTTGTTTTGTTTTGTTTTGTTTTTTAATGCAGCCACATCACAAAGGAAAACGCCAGGGCTAGCATCAAAGGACATATCACAGGGGACATCCTTGGAGCAGGCTACCAGGAATTACCTGGATCCTGGATCAGGTGTTTTGGCTTCCTACAGAGGCCTTTATCAGAAATGCTAGTTGTAAAAAATCTTTCCCAGTTTTCTGCTTCCCTCCTAATCTTGGTTGCATTGACTTTGTGCAAAACCTTTTCAAATTTTTACATAATCAAAATTATCCATTTTGCATTTCATAATGTTGTCTATCTCTTGTTTAGTCATAAATTCCTCCATTCTCCATAAATCTGACAGATAAACTATTCCTTGCTCCCCTAATTTGTTTATAGTATCAGCCTTTATACCTAAATCACGTTGCCATTTGGATTCTATTTTGGTATACAGTGTCAGACATTGATCTATGCCCAGTTTCTGCCATATGGTTTTCCAGTTTTCCCAGCAGAGTACTTATCCCCATTATCCCAGAAGCTAGGGTCTTTTGGGTTTATCAAACAGTAAATTGCTATAATCGTTGACTACTGTGTTTTGGATGTCTAAATCACTTTTGATTAGAGAAATGCAAATTGAAACAACTCTGAGGTACCACCTCACACCCATCAAATTGGCTAATGTGACAAAAAAAAAGGAAAGTGATAAATGTGGGAAAACTGGGACATTAATGTACTGTTGCTGGAGTTGTGAACTGATCCAACCACTCTGGAGAACAATTTGGAACTATGCCCAAAGGGCTGTAAAACAGTGAATGCCCTTTAATCTAGCAATACTGCTGCTAGGTCTATATCCCAAATACATACCCCCCAAAAGGCTGTAAGGACCTATTTGTGCAAAAATATTTATAGCAGTTTTTCTTGTTGGTGACTAAGAATTGGAAATTAAAGGGGTACCATCAATTAGGGAATGGCTAAACAAGCTGTGGTATATGATTATGATGGAATACTATTGTGCTATAAGAAATGACAAGCAGGATGACTTCAGAAAAAACTGGTAATACATACATAAATTGATGCAAAATGAAGTGAACAGAAACAGGAGAACATTGTACACAGTTACAGCAATATTGTACAATGAATAACTGTGAATGACTTAGCTATTCTCAGCAATACAGTGATTCAAGACAATCCCAAAGGACTCATTATGAAGCATGCTATCTACCTACAGAGAAAAAAATGATACTGTCTGAATACAGACTGAAAAATGATTTCTTTATCTTTCTTTCTTTCATTTTTATTCCTTCCTTCCTTCCTTCCTTCCTTTCTTTTTCTTTCTTTCCTTCTCTTTCTTTTTCTTTCTTTTTTCCTTCCTTCTTTCCTTCCTTCCTTTTTTTCTTTCTTTTTCTCTTTCTCTTTTTTTATTTGAGTCTTCCTGTACAATATGACTAATATAGAAATATTTTACATGATTACACATGGATAACCTATATCAAATTGCTTACAATCTCAGGGAGGGGGAAAGGGAGAGTGGGAATGATACAATTTGGAACTCAAAACTTAAATAAAATTGTTTTTAAAATCTTTTAACATAATTGGGGGAAATTATATTATTATTATTATTGATTTTTGGTATTATTATTGCAATTGGGCTTAAGTCACTTGCCCAAGGCAACACAACTAGTTTTTGTGTTAAGTGTCTAAGGCTGGATTTGAACTAAGGTCCTCCTGACTCCAGGGTCAGTGCTCTATTCACTGCACCACCTAGCCACCCCCTATTATTATTATTTTTTAAGTCACATACAATCATTTTTTCATTTCCTCCTTCTCAATCTCTTCAAAACCCTTAGCAATTTGGCTTCTTATATCACCATTAGATTGAAATGGCTCTCTCCAAAGTCACTAGTAATCTCTTAACTGACAAACCTAATGGACTTTTCTCAATCCTCATCCTTCTTGGTATTTTTTTTTGTTTGTTTAGCTGTTTTTCAGTCAGGTCAGTCTCTTTGTGACCCCTTTTGAGGTTTTCTTGACAGAGATACTGGAGTAGTTTGTCATTTCCCTCTACAATTCATTTTACATATGAGGAAATTGAGGCCAATCAGGTTAAGTGACTTGCCCAGGGTCGCAGAGCTAGTAGGTGTTTGAAGTTATATTTGAACTCAGGAAGCTGAGTCTTCCTGACTCAAAGCCCAGCACTGTATCCACTGTGCCACCTAGCTGTTCTCTTGGTGTCTACTATATGGAGGGGGGGAGGCAGGGCAATTGGGGTAAAGTGATTTGCCCAAGGACACATGGCTAGTAAGTGTTATGTGTCTGAGGCCGGATTTGAACTCAGATATTCCCGATTCTAGGGCTGGTCCTCTATACACTGCTCCACCTAACCCCTGCCATTTGAAATTTTTCATGACCTTCTGCCCCTGATTAAGCCCTCCTCCCTTGGTTTTCATGACACCTTTCTCTAGTAATTCTCCTAATTCTCTAAATCAGGTCTGTACAAATGGTGACCTGTAGAGGACCCTCCATATTTTCCTTGGGCCACCCAATATCCTTTGATGGGCCACGGGTTGTGTAAGTCTGTTCTAAATACTTCTTCCTACAGCCTTTGGTAAATCTTCATCCATATCATTCCCACAAATTGTGGATATCCCTAAACTTTACCACTAGATTCTTGACTCTTTTTCCTCTATATTCTGTCTCTTGGTGATCTTATCAGCTTCCATAATTTCAATTATAATCTCTAAGGCAGATGATTATCTAGATTTTGAGATTATTTATCAAGATTTATTTATCTAGTCCTAGCCTTTCTCCTGAAGTTTGGTAATGAATGACCAACTTCCTTTTGGATTGCTTAAACTGGATGCCCTCTCAAATGTAACATGTCTAAAACAGAACTAATAATAAATTGAGACCACAGATTTGTCAATATATTGAATAAAGGAATGAAGTAACATGGCCAAATAATATGTACTATAATAGACATGCAAAGAACTATACCATCTATGAACCCTCTTCCCCACATTATGACTGTATTTTCTGCCCAAAGAAACAAGTTTACAACTTAACACAGACACACATATGGAAAAAAAAAAGCATGCATGTGTGTTCTTAAATGTGTCAGGATTAGCAACAAGCTAAAGCAGAGAAGAACCATTAGGAAAGTCATTAACCTGTTTACACTTCCACTGTCAGCTTCAATTATTTGTTTGCTTGAATTGATGCATCTTTAGTTTATTAGTCATGATTACCTGACAGAAATTAATAATGTGTTTGAATTTCTCACTTTTACATCTCACAGCAAAATCTGAAGCCCGGTCAATATTTTCACATAGCAACATTTATCAAGGCATAGAAACCTACCCACAATTGTCCCTCAAAATAAAACTGCAGACGGGAACCTAATTGAAATAAATGTTGCAGTGGTTCTTTTGCTATTTGTGGACATTTAGCCTCTGTTGGTCTTTAGCCAGAGCAGAATCTATATCTCATTTCCTCACCCAAACCGTATGCCCTTATGTTTTTATGAGGAATCTCCAGAGTGAAGAACCAATAGAAACAAAATAGGACTGTGCCTTCCTATGGATAGAGAGAGAACACACTTTGCGTGGAATATAAATATCCAGGGTACTATACATTCAAGGTACTGACCTTGCAATCAAATGTTGCTCCTTCTACAGTAATCTGGGATGTCACAGCAGGCTGAGGAAGGTGAAACACATGCTCCCTAAACTGAGCTTTAACCATGTAATTGCCTAAAAATTGTCTTTAATAACAACAACAACAACAACTATATGATGTCTAGCAATTCAGTCAGTCAAAAATTGCCAGACTGAGCCCACAGGGGCTTACAACCTTCATCTATTTTTTGGAAGGGAGAAGGCAAGGCAATTGGGGTTAAGTGACTTGCCCAAGGTCCCACAGCTAGTGTGTCAAGTGTCAGGGGCTGGATTTGAACTCAGGTCCTCCTGTCTCCAGGGCCAGTGCCATATACACTGCACCACCTAGTTGCCCTGATCCATTCTTACTGTTTATCTTCCCTCAAGTTTTGTGCCCAGTTCATTGCACTAGCATATCCTGTCTCCTCAGTCATGGAACTTGTCCTTTAATTCTATCCCCAAGGGGCAGAGTCAAGATGGTGGAGTAGAAACAGCACTTAAGCTCAGCACTGGCTCCCACTTTCCCCAATTTATGTAAAAGGGGACTCTGAACAAACTTTGGAGCTACAAAACCCACAAAATGACACAAAGAATTTAACCTCCCACTGAAGACAGAGCAGCAGTCCAGCAGGAATCTCCCAGAACAGCACTCTGGGAGCCAACCCCAGCCCCACATGAGTGGGCCTGACCAGCAGCCAGCTGGAGGGACTTTAGAACAACAGCAGCTGTGGCTGTTTCCAGAATTGTTAACACATAGATGCTAAGGACAAAGTAAGAAGTCAGTGCAGTATGGATTTTGGGACCCACTAGTGGGGAGTGCGTCAACCTCTTTCTCCTGGGGCAAGAAGCCACTGAGACACCTAGGCACAGCCAGCACCATGTTGCAGCTTCATCTCCTGGACTACAGACTGTAGGGGGACCAGGAGACCAGTCTGGGGGGTAATTTCTCTTGCTTTAACCTTTTTGGATCTGGATTGAAGTGTAGGGTGGAGGTCCTGGGGTGTGTGACTAGCTTGCCAGAGTTTTTGGAGGCTTCAGAGAGGGCACCCAACTAATATCTCCCACAGCTGAGAAAACACCAGCATTTGGGATGCAAGGTCCCCTATCTGGTGGCAGAGCCCTACTGTGGCAAAAAGCCCAAAAGTCAAGTAATAAATGGCAACATGTCCAGGCAAAGGAAGCAAAACAAATAGAAGAATCCAACATTAGACTCCAATTTGGCGGACACAAAGGATCAAAGCATGGAACAGGACAAGACAGTGAAGTCAGAACTCCTACACCAAAAGCTTCAAAAGAAAATATAAGCTGGTTACAGGCCATAAAGGACCTTAAGAAGCATATAAGAGAAATGGAGGAAAAATTGGGAAGAGAAATGAGAATGATGCAAGAAAATTATGAAATGGGAGTCAACAGCCTGAGATAAAATGGGGTAAACTATCTCATATAATTCTATCCCCAATTCAGCTAGCTGAAGAACAGTACTATTTTGGTTTCAGTCTAAGGGGTCCTCCCTAGAGAAGAAAGATGAAGGAAAAAGGGGGTTAAAAAATTCCTACACTACAAACATGAATCAAATATGCAAAAGACATTTTTATTCCCACAAGAAAGGTTATTGCTAATCAATAATAAATATTAGGATGATTATTATTGGTTGAAAGGTTAGTATTCAAGCCTCCTTGGGACATCTCAACAGGGATGACCATTTCATTTTTCCTGAGTACAGCTAGATCAATGACAAGTTAGCCCTTTTCTTCCCATGAGTTTATCTTTCTGTAGGTGATGTTTTTCCTCATCTCCTCTGCTCTGGTGTCGAGAAAGGGTCAAAGATTCCAGCTCTTCTTTGAGACTTTGCAAGGCCTCATGCCAAATGAGAGCCAAAACAAACAGGAGACCATCCCACCCTAGACACAGGCTTGCCAAGGAGACCATGTGCTCTCAGGGCCCAGGGAGTGGTGGGAAAGGGAAGACCACCTTCCCTCCACACTAATTCTACAAGTCTTGAGAGTCATCCATACATTTTGTGGCCAGCAAAGAAGGAGGTACCAGAGGCACAGGAATTACCTCTTTAATGTACCCATTGAGTTCTGGCTCAGGAGTCAACTGAGTCTGCAAGAGAAAGTAAAGAATATCTTCTCTGACTCCGAGATCAAGGGGGAAGGGTCTCAAAGGATATGCTATTCCTAAAGTGTTTTAAGGTTGCCAAATACTTTATGGTTCACAAATTATTTTGTATACTTTATCTCATTTGAAACTCCCAACAATTCTAAGAGTCGGGTACCTGTTAAGAAGAGAAAATTGAGATTCAAATAAATGAAGGTTTTCCAAAGTTTTACAGGGGTAGGATTCAGTCAAAGTCTTTCTGACTCCTAAGTCCTGCACTTTATGCCATACTTCCCTGTCAAAATAATATACTACTTTTATGTAAATTAAGGTGCTTATTCCTATGATTTTCTCTAATATAAGGCTTCTTAATGGTTTTGCTTTAGATTGGTAGAAGAAAAATGTAATATGAAAAGTATTTTAATTGGTTTAGTCAGCATGACAGTGGATAAACGACCTTTGAAGTCAGAAGTATTTGAATTCAAGTCCAGATTCTGACATATACTGGCTGTGTGACTGTGAGCAAATCATGTAAGCTCTCAGCATTCTAGGCAACTAGCTAAGATGCTGTGTCATAAAGGTGGTGCTGATCTGCATTGGTGGAGGGAGTTTCCACACTTGAAGTTCACCCATTTCAATGAAATCATAGCTATGGTCATATTTTTGTTTACTTAACTCAAGGAAACCTTGGAACTGGAGCCCAGTCTTTCTGTCCTATTTAACTTTTTTAAAATCCTCTTAATATGAAAGTGTTTTATGGTTCTTATAAATAGGAAAAATGCACATACAATATTTCTTAATCAGACAGAGGAAGGATGGGGTATTTTCAAACATAAAAACATCATTCCTATAAATTATGATACCTGTACTTTAAGCTCCACTGTAAAAAGAACTGTCTTTGGGGAAAGATAGTTCATAGGAGGGAAACAAGATCTATCAGAAAAGCTGTTTACCCTAAAACATTTTGACAGCTTTAGTAATTAAACTTGTTTCCCAGGTGCAAAGCAGTAGCTTAAATGCCCCTCTGGCTATAATAGTGCACAGATTTATCCTTTTTAAAAAATCTACTGTGAAAACAAGTTAATGGAAGGAAAGGAAAATTAACTAAAATATTTTTAAAGTTATTAACAATTCATTTATCAGAATATTGAATATGACTAGAACAAGTTGACATTTCACTTTGACATTGAATAATTCAAAGTGTATGTGGAGAGGGTGTTTCTACACACTTCTGGTAAATGGAGCAACAGATAAATGACATAAATTATATACTAAAACCATGTTTTATATTGGAATATACAAAGGTATCTGATTGGTATGACTGCATGAAAATGCAGTATTTTTTATATTTCCAAGCCTTTTCTTCCTCTGCCTGCCCTAAGGTCATAATTCATTGTCTGTTAGCACCTATATGAGAAGTAAGGAAGATGAAGAGGAAGAAAAGGAAGTGAAATTCAACTACTTGATAATATCTGGATGTCAAGTCAGAATTTTTATTGTTTTGGGCTAAAGGTCATTGTAAAGAAATGACTAGCTGAGTAGGTTAAAGATAGCACGATGAGGTTCAGAAGTTATCTAGGGCTCTCACTGCTAATGTTAACAGTGGTCTTTTATTTGAACAGATAATAGGGGATTGATTGCCACAATTACTTTAGATAGGTATTTCATACATGGTTAGTCTATTCTGTGTTTTAAATGAGCAACAACCCCTGATGTTAGTATGAGTTGGTTTTGTTTAACTGTTTTTCTTTGTCATAAAGGAGGGCTCTTGATGAAGGTGAAGGTAGAGGGGAGATTTGAATAAAATTTTTATATAAAAAACAAAAAGCCTTAATACAATTTAAAATAAATGTCCTATACATAATAGGATTCCATTTGTTTTTTTGGGGTTTGTTGGCCAACTTAAGAGAATGAAGACAACAGAGAACACATCCTAAATAAATATTGTCTATTAAAATTTAATTTTATTATATTTTTGTGATATCATAGGATTTAGTCTTTGTAATCTTAATCCAAGGGAGTAATAGATAAACAATCATTGTATTGCCCTGGTGCCCACATATTGAAGATTATATGCCACCTGCCCTATTCAGTGGGTCCTCTCTGGAAGATTCATTGCAGGACATGGGCCAGAATTGTACTGGATGAGAGGCCATGATGGATTATGATTTGAACGAATGAAGAGAAGGCTCATACCAATAAGAACAATGAGCCAATGAAGTATCATAGCCTTAATCCAATATTTTTCCCAGTCTTTTATTTCTCATAAAACCTTGTGGTTTATAAAATTCCTTCCTATAATTATCTCATTTGATCCTCACAATAACCTGGTTAGATAAAGAGGACAGGTGTTGTAATTCCTTCTTAGGGCTCAGGAAACGAGAATCAGAGTGGTTAAGCCATTTGTCTAAAGTGAAACAGGTACTAGGTTAGAGACCTAGATCTTTTAAGTCCTAGGCCAGCGTTCCCTGAGTAGACTACTCTGGTTTTTATTTTATTTTATTAAATTGCATTAGGAAAGAATATGAAAAGTAGGACTTTGGCCACAGAGATGACCACTGAAAAACTGCCTGTTCTTGCAGGGGAGTGCTCAAAATATTGGAAAAAATCCTTGGCCAATCATTAAATGCATTTTCCCCATTAAATTATAGCTTCTTGAGGGCAAAGACTGCCTCCTTTTGTATCCCCTGCACTTAGCACAACACCTAGTATATAGTAGATGATTGATAAATATTGATAAATATTAATTGATTTCCAGTGTGCATCAAAGAATCTTTGACACCTCTGTTTTGTTCATCTTAGAATTTAAGATTAAAAGGAAACCATCATAGCAGAAGACATTTCAACTAAAATCTCATTTTATTTTTCAAAAATACAATTTTAAAATAAAAAACCAAGAAGTTTATAGATGATAGGAAGGGGAAAGGTAGGTAACAGGAAGGAGGAATAGACATCATTTTTCAATCTTAGTGAGATTCAGTGTGGCATTGTGGTTAGACAGAGATGTAGGAATGAGATAGACCTTGGCTAAAATCCAACCTTTGACATATTCTGGCTGTTGAGTTTCAACTATTGCTTGGAGAGCCTTCTCTCTCCAATGTCCTCACATTCCTTCAGCAGTTTATTTGATTCACTGCACCCCCACCCCCTTCAATTTAGACCATCAGCTGCCTAGTTTGTCAGCATTTTAAATCTTAAATCTGTCTTTACTTCACAGCAAACATAATAGGCTCTCCTGGCTACACATAGCCACTCTATCATCTTGTTGAAAGGGGGGGTCTCTCACAGTCCCCAACCTAACCTCAGCAGGTGGTACCAGGTGTTTGAACACAAGATTCCATTACCCTGGGAAAAGGTCTGCTCACCTATGAATGGTCCTCTGTTCTAAGGAGCAGCTGGGCTAATTAGGGATAGGGGTTTCTTTGGCATGAGGGTTTTCACTTTGCTAATGCATCTAATATTTTCCACACAAAGGATTTTTCTTAAGTCACAAGTTACCATTTCATTGTTCTTAAAGAAAAGCCACAGGGAGACCCCACTGTATCCCCTGCTAGTACATTAAATGTAAGGTCTTATGAATGCTTTCTTTGACTCTACTTCAAGACATCACTGAATATTGTACCATGAGCTCCTGATTGACACCATGAAGTTTGCTTTCCAACTTCCACCCTTGCATTTTTCAGAAACTGGGAAAGTGGTACAAAGAATGATTGAATAAGATAAGCACACAGTGACACTGTTCACCTCTGATGTCAAGGAACTCCTTGGGGATGTCTAGGAAATGTGCAATATGCCTGTGCCCAGCCTGCTCACACAAGACGGAAGGTGCAAATTTAAATAGAGGAATTCCTGGCACCATAATTCCTCTTCTGTGAAAATATTTAATTCTCCATCACTCTTCAACCCCAATAACTCCATCACCCCCATCACCTTGACGCTTGCTGAAAATTGCCATCAGCAGAATAGTAAATTGTACTCTTAGGGGAGTGAAAGAAACATATGTAGAGAGGTAGATGGTTCTCCTAATTAGTGATGGCATTGATTGTATTATTTTTGGCTTATAAGATTCATGCCTGCCTTCTTTTCAGGAGAGATGTTATTTGTTGTATTATCCACATTATTTCTTTTGTCCATATGGATAGATTTAGCATTGCATAGTGCATACAGAGCTGGATTTGGAATCAAGAAGACCAGGAATAGGGTGGGGAACCTGTGGCTTTCTAGGTCATATGTGGCCTTCCAGATCCTTTGGGTGTGGCCTTTTGACTGAGTCTGAGTTTTACAGAACAAATTAAAGGGATTTTTTCTGTGAAGTTTGGATTCAGTCAAAGGACCACACTGGAGGACCTAGATGGCTATGCAAGGCCTTGAGGCTGCAGGTTCTCCACCCCTGTAATTAAATAACCCTCTAGCACTTATAGTTGAATGGGGAAGGGGGAAATGGGGGGGCAGGGGCAAATCATGTTACCTCTATGTCACTTAGGCAACCAATTCCCTAAGACTCACCTTTTGAGTTACATGGATTTATGCAATGCCTGACAAAGAGATAAGCTCAGAATCACTTCCATAAGTAATTATCTCAATTTAAACAAATTGACTCTGAGATGCATTTAAGTGAAAGGTTTTTTTGTTTTTTTGCTGCTTTGCCCATTCTTTCTTTTTAATTTTTTTTATTTCCCCCCAATTACATATAAAAACAATTTTCAACATTAATTTTAAAAATTGAGTTCTCTCCCTCTCTCCCCACCCTCCTCACTGAGAGGACAAGCAAATTGATACAGGTTATACATGTGTAGTCATGTAAGACATACTTCCAAATTAACCATGTTGTAGAATAAAACAGACCAAGATAAAAAACCAAGAAAAACAAAGTTAAAAAAGTATGCTTCTATATTCATACTACATCAGTTCTTTCTCTGGAGGCAGACAGCATTTTTTGTCACAAGTCCTTCAGAGTTGTCTCGGATCATTGTATTGCTGAGGAGATCTAAATCATGTATAGTTGATCACCTTAAAATATTGCTATTAAAAAGTTTCAGTCACATTACCTGGGTTCAAGACTGCCTCTGACTCATAATGACTGTATGACCAAAGACAAGTCACTTCATCTCTGAGAAGAAGCTGACCTACTTTGGTAAAGGGAGCTCCCTATACTAAGTCAAAGGTCATTCCTTATCCCTATCCTATCTACCAAACTTTTCTAGAATTGATAGCTGGCTCCTAGTTTCCTTTGGTTTCAGTGATAGCTTTGGACCTTTAACTGGACACACTTTACAAGTGTCCCTTGGTTAAGTAAACCCAATGCGTGAACATTTAGCTTATACCCAGAAAGTAACCTAAAAGCAGAGGTGTATTAGTAAATGTTTAACAACTAGCACTCAAAAAAATATGTAGGACACAATTTAAAGTTTAATCTCTATTATTAACATTTTCTGCATCACTTTCTTAAGTCTAGATAATAAACAAAATGATAAATTAGTCCCTGATTTGTAGCATTTGCCTATTTCAGAGATATAAATGCTCACGCCACTGTTTTGAGTTGACTCCAATACAGTCTTGCTCAGAACTAACTATTTATTTTACAAAAGGATTCACAATCAACTTTGTTGAAGTAGAAAATTCTCATAAGGCATGTGAAGCATTAAATTTTTACTTTTAAAAAATTGTGTAATTTAAATTTATATTCAACTTTTCCTGTAACAGAGCTGTTAAATCATGGTAAACTTATGCAGCTATGTATAGCTAAATGAGTGGAAGAGATGTCATCCTGAAGCATATTTATTTCCCAGGTTTGTTAGTGTCTAGAGTTGGCACTTTGCAAACTAATAAAAATCTCTAGATTTCTTTGGCTGAAATAATCAATGATAAGTGTTTATTACAATGACACAACGTAAGGAACACATTAAGGCAAGCTATTTCTCACACTTCCATTCTCTCCAAATGTTGTGCTTTATCACACATCCATCATTGTTTCTACAGGAACTGATCTGTACTTGCAAAATAATAAATATTCATCTCATATAAATTTAAAAGTTGACTGATTCGTAAAAATCAATATCTGTCTTTTGCCAGCTCATGGATTGACATGATTGCCTTCATTTTCAAACATAAAGGGACTGCATTAAAATAACATTAAGAGAGAGACATCAACCTACACAGGAAGAGGAATTCTTAAATGAAAACTGCTTCATCCAGCTTTAATCAGCTCTCATCATCCTTTTTATTATACTGCCAAATATGCTCAATTAGAAGGAGCACCAAGGCTAGTTGATGTTGAAAATTGGTGTGGCCTTATTTAACATATAGTTAGCTTTATTAACAGAAGGTTTCAAAAATCTGAAACGTATAACATAAAGAATTTTCTCCTCCCATAGTGAACTTGACCATTTGCACTGTTTACATTATAGAAAACATCTAGAAGAAAGCTTTAAAATGCATACTTCTAAAGATTTGAGCAATTGACTGAATTAGTTTTTCATCTGCACTCTTGTTTTCAGTATTATTATGGATCACAATCTTTAATGCTTCTACTGCATAATTATTGTATATGCTTTTTGCATACTTTGTTGTTTTTATTTTAGCCCCCATAATATTACCATCCAGATTTAAAATTGCAATTGTACAGGTATTTTCCTTTTAAAAGCAATAATAATGGACACTTCCAGTGCCAAGATGGCAGAGTGAGGAAGGAACTCTCTAAAGCCCTCCAAACTAGAAAAAAGCCTCAGAATTGATCTTGCAGCATGGAAGCACCTTACCAGTCTAGCAGGAAAGGTCTGTTTCACTGGGGTGGTGGGTTGGGGGGAAGCAAGGTCCAAGAACAACAACAGCCAGTCTCAGGGCTGGCAACATGCAGCAAGGCTCCAGGCCTGCAACAAAGTGAGGGCCCACCCTCCTGCAAACCAGCAGCCTCCTGCACAAGTGAGCAGCAAGGCCCCACCCCAATGACCCCACCCCAATATAAGCCACCAGCAAGACCTTCACCCCGTTGCCCACTAAAAGTGGAGCCATGCCCAAGGCTGGCCAAGAGTGAGACCTCACTACTCAGGACTGCCAGCAGAGAAACCATTTCCATATCAACCCAGCAACAAGGTCCCACCCTTGGGGCTAACCAGCAATAAGAGACCTGCTCTGGGGTCAGCTACTAGAAAGCCTGTGTTATAAGAGCAACCTAGCAGAAAGATTCCTCCCCTGGAACAGGCCAACAGCTAAATCCCACACCCAGGAAAGGCCAACAGTGAGGTCCCACCTCCCCAGTACAAGCCAGAAGGGTAGCCTACCCTTCAGTGAAAGCATACAGCTAGGCCCTGGAGCTGAGTGAAAGTCAGCAGTAAGACCCTGAGTCCTAGGGAAAACTGGAAAACAGTATGGCAGAAACTAGATACAGACCAATATCTCATACCATATACCAAGATAAGGTCAAAATGAGTACATGATTTACACATAAAGGATGATACCATAAGCAAATTAAGAGAGCGTGGAATAGTTTATCTGTCAGATTTATGATAAAGACAAGGAGAGCATTACCAAATATAAAAAGATCATTTTGATTATATAAAATTAAAAACTTTTTCACAAACAAAACCAATACAGCCAAAATTATAAGGAAAGTAGAAAACAGGGGGGGAGGGGATTGGCAGTAAGTATCTCTGACAAAAGACTCATTTGTCAAATATTTAGCAACTAGGTCAAATTTATAAAAATACAAATCATTCCCCAATTGATAAATGGTCAAAGGATATGAACAGGCAGTTTTCAGACAAAGAAATCAAAGATATTTATAGTCTTATGGAATAAAAAAAATTCTGGGGCAGCTAGGTAGCACAGTGAATAGAGCACTGGCCCAGGAGTCAGAAGGACCTGAGTTCAGATGTGGGTTCAGACACTTGACACTTACTATGCTTGTGACTTTGCGCAAGTCACTTAACCCCAATTGCCTTGCCTTCCCCCCTCCAAAAGAAAAGAAAAAGTTCTAAATCAAATTTGAATAGAGAAATGCAAATTAAAACAATTCTGAAGTACGACCTCATACCTCAGATTAGCTAATATGACAGAAAAGGAAAATGTTGGATTTGAAGGGGATATGGGAAAACTGGGATGCTAATACATTGTTGATGAAATTGTGAGCTGATCCAACCATTCTGGAGATCAATTTGGAACTATATCCAAAAGGCTATAAAACTGTGCATAACTATAGTTATCCCTTGCATATCATGACTTTCACAGTTTTCTATATATCTATTACAAGGTTGGCATAAGAAATTAAATGAGAATTTTGGGGGAGTTTTGCAGAAGCTGCAGACAACATGCAAAGACTAGCACATCACACAGAATCTTAACCCACATTTTACAATAAGGCACTGTAAACATCCCATAAGAAAAAAAGTTCAAACCTTCTCTGTATGAAAAGAAGACCAAAACATTTTACATGGATTTTCCAGACTACAGAGACAGCACACTCCTAACCCCCATAATGTGGAAGGATAACTGTAGTCTAGAAGAACCCTGGAGAGCAAGGTTGATTTCAAGACCATTCATGAGTTTAGCTTTCTAGAACCTATGACTTCCATTCTGAATTAGAAAGATTTTATAAATCCAAGAGCAGAACAGAAAAGAATTAACTCAAACCCCCCAAGTAGCCCTAATCTTCTAATGGTCTTTTAAATATCAATGGAACCACATTATCTTTAATCACAGCAATATTTATTGAGTGTGAGACTGTGTGCCTAACACTGTACTGGGCATAGTAGACTAGCTTTATAAACTGTAAAATATCTTGTAGATATGAGACAAAGAAGTTTGACAGAACAGGTTATACAGAAGAAGTATAAGAATTGGCTCCTGGCCACACAGACTATACAGTCTAACTGGAAAAATGGGAAATGGGTCTTTTAAAATAAGAACGAGATAGATGAGAAAAAGAAAGAGAGAGACAGAGACAGAGACTTAGCTACATGAACTCAATGGACTGCAAACTTACATATTGTAGTTTAAAGAACAGGAACATCCATCTGTTGTTTTCTGTGTGGATAGCTGGAATGATTCCTTTTAATTGAAACCAGAATTGGACAGGAGGAAGAGAACAAACCAAATACCATTTAGAAAACTGCAGTATTTTTAATTATTTCAAAATGCCCCCTCTTTCTGTTGGAGGCATCATCACCTTTCCAATCAATCACCCAAGTTTACAGTCCTGACATCCTCAACTCAGTTGCCTAATTAGATTTCACTTCCAAATTAGATTCCATCTCTCACATCTATCCTCTTCTTTTTCCTGTTTACTCACACAGACACAACACCAGTACTCCCTGCTTCTAGTCTCCCCTCTTCCTCTTCAGTCTTATTACCATGTTCCACACAGGTTCCAAAATATTTTCCTAAAGTACGCATCTAAGATACTCTTCTGTTTAATAACCTTCCATGACTCCCTATTGCCTGTAGCATAAAATACAAATTCCTCAGTTTACCATGAAGGGCTTAGGGCTTCACAAAATGATTCCAGATTTATTGCACACAGCTGTCTTTTATGTATTTACTCTATTTCAGAGGTATCAAATATACAACCAATAAGCCACATGCCACAGTCAGCACTCAGAGCACAACCTGATTCAAATTAAAATATAATTAAGAAATATTTAAATAAATAAATAAAATAGAACATAGATGATGTTAATGTGTTCTTTTTAAGTTAATATGTGGCCTTAAAGCCTCATGTATGACTGAACGGTCTCCATTTTTATTTGAGTTTGACACCACTGTTCCATGTCCTAACCAAGTGGACCCATTTATTTTTCCCTAAATTAGTCATTGCATTTTGTGTTCACACCCTCCTTATCTCTCAGAATCTCTCATTTTCTTTGAGATTTAATTCATGTCCCACCTTCTATAGAAAGCTTTTTTCTGATTCCCTGGTTAGTGCTTTTTCCCTCCTCAAATAATCATGCATATATTTATTTGTTTATATATCATTTCATTACCACCAAGGCCCTGCAGAATTCTACCTCTGTAGAACTCTTTGAGGAAATGATCTGTATATATATTTGTATCCTCAACACATGAAATAATGCCTAGCATAGCATTGTGGATACTCCATAAATGCTTCTTTGATTGGATTAGATTGCTGTGGTGGATGGGCAGCACATCTGTGATTTTCAGTACCAATCTACAGACAGAATACATTACTAATTCTGTAATAACCATTGGTTTTCCTAGAAGGAAATATAAGTTGTCAAAAGACACTGGGATCAGGATGTGGCACCTTCCAGAGAATTTTATAGTCACACTGAAATGTCATGGGGAGAATTAGGCACAAAAACTTAATGGAATGTTTCAGATTTGGGGTTTTTTTACATGCCTGCATTGAAAACAAATTATGATAGCTGAAAAATTATTCTTTCCTACTACATTATTAGGGGTAAAGGGGTTTTAACCTCAGGTTTAATGCTTAATCATAATTATTTTAAAAAGAGTTTCTTATTAATGGTTCCAAAAGAATCTCTTTTTTGGTACAATTAATCTGATTGCTCCCATCTTTTGTATCCTAAGAAGCTGGAAGTTTTTATACTGCATTTCTGGATCACTATTTTTTTTTTGAGAGAGAGAGAGAGAGAGAGAGAGAGAGAGAGAGAGAGAGAGAGAGAGAGATGTCAAAAATATCCAGATTCCAAGTTATTGGGTAGGAGCAAGATCAGAATGCAAATTGGTACTAAGAAATTGGAGATATGGTCTGAATTAAATGGGCTAAAATCCAATAAGGACAAATGCATGGTGTTGCACTTAAACGAATGATTAATAAGTCCCACAAATACAAAATGAGAACCCCATCTGGGTTATAGAATGAAAGAAAAAGGTTTGAGGGTTATAGTAAACCATGAACTGAATCTTAATTATATAAAGATAGGAAAGGGAGGAAAAGAGGGATAGAGGGAGAGTAAGATAGACAGAGAAAGGGGGGTAAAGGGGGAATAAGAGAGAGACAGAGAGATTCAGTATTTTCAGACTAGAAGAAAATGCCACAGGTCATCAATTATTGGGATACATTCTGCTTGCCTCTGGATTTTGCTCTCCAGTGGTAAATATGGATGGAGTCTCAGATAGACAGGTTTCACACATGAGCCAGAAGTTGGGATAGCATATGAATGAACATTTGCCATGCTCTCTGATAATATGACCTTCAGAAACCGCTTCCAGATCCCAATGTCACTCAGAGACACAGACAAATGTATCCCCCTAGAAAATCTACTCTCCTAAAGGGCACATGAGACTTATGAATTCCTGAAAAGAGCAAAGCAAAACAGACTCACAACATGAAAATGGTTGTTACTGTCTTTGCAATTCAGTTCAATTCCCCCTTTTTTAATTTAGATGTGATCCCATTTAGTGTATGTATGTTAAGAAGTGACAATATTTCACTGTCTATGGTTCCTTTATGTACAATGTAGTCTCCCATGTTTACTTTTCTGGATAATATGTTGGGGTTTTTTGTCTGACAATATGATTGCAACTACTGCTTCACTGGATTCACTTGATGCATAGAAAATTTTGTTCCAGCCTTTATTTTTTTATCCTTTATGTGTATTTTTAGATGTTTCTCGTATATAACAGATAGTTGGGTTTTATTTTATTTTCTATCTGTCAATCACCTTTTATTCTGTTGGATTGTTTGATCCATTCACATTCAAAATATACTTGTTAGGCTTATACTTTCCTCCATTTATTGCTTTTACATTGGTTTTTATCCTACCTCTTTTAAGTCAACATTTTGTTCTCTGCATTCATTATTATTTACATTATTTTCATGTAAGTCAATTCCTACAGGTCTCAGCACTCTTCCCTTCCCCAACCTCTACCTGAACTATCCCAAGTTTTTGCAGTTCCTTAAATTGTTTATATGCTTTCAAAATTTCATTTATATACTTATTTATATGCCCCTTCTTTTGCCCTTTCTCTTTCCTCACTTAGTTAAAAATTCTTTTCTGTCACCCTTTTCCAAGAAGTATTCCATTACTTTGTCCTCTTCCTTATTTCTATCCCATTTTAGTCTACTCTCAATTCCATGGTCTTATTTGTCTTCTACTGTCCTTACTTCTTCCTTCTTTAGTCGATGTCCCTTGTTAGAGGTACTAAAGTCAATCTCCCTCTTTAGTCTCATTTCCATTTTATTATATTTATAGATCTCATCCAATTCTTTTTTTCCTATGCACATTTGTCTGTTTATTAAAAAATTTGTTTTGTTTTGGTGGTGTATGTGATGCTCACTCTTAGAAATAACATTTCTTGAAAAACTTACATGAAGTGATGATGCTGAGTGAAATGAACAGAACCAAGAGAACATTGTACATATCAGCAGCAAACATTGTGCTATAATTAACTATGATAGACTTAGCTCTTGTCAGCAATAAAATGATCTAAGACAATTTCAAAAGATTAATGATGGAAAATGCTATCCACATCCAGAGAAAAACTATGGAATCTGAATGCAGATCAGAGAATACTATTTTCTCTTTTTTTTCTTTCTTGTGGTTTTTCCCTTTTGTTCTGATTCTTCTTTCACAACATGACTAATGTGGAAATATGCTTAATATGATTGTACATCTATAGCCTATATATCAGATCACATGCCATCTTGGGGGAGAGAGGGAAGGAAGGGGAGGAGAATAAAATCTGGAACTCAAAATCTTATAAAAGTGAATGTTGAAAAAAAATATTTAAAAAAGAAGTATCATTTCATGAAATAAGAGTTTCATGTAGTGGGTGTCACTCTGGATCATGAGTCACAAGCTCAGTCATACTCCCTAGTCTTACCAGGACATTACAGGTACATCTACCTTGGAGGTATTGGGAGATTTTGTTCCACACCACCATAATAAAGAAGATATCACAATAAAGCAAGTCATGCAAATGTTTTGGTTTCTCAGTGTCTATTAAAGTTATGTTTACTGTAGTCTATTAAGTGTGCTATAGTATCATGTCTTTTTAGAATGTATATACATTAAGAATATTTTATTGCCAAAAATGCTAACCATCATCTAAGCCTTCAGCAAATCATAATCTTTTTGCTAGTGGAGGGACTTGCCTAGATGTTAATGGCTGCTGATTGATCAGGGTGGTGATTGCTGAAGGTTGGGGTAGCTGTGGCAATTTCTTAAAATAAGACAATCTCATTGATTGACTCTTCCTTTCACTTGAACACTTAGAAGCCATCATAGGTCTATTAATTGACCTAATTTCAATATTGTCATATCTCAGGGAATAGGGAGACCCGAGGAGAGGGAGAGAAATGGAGAACTGTCAGTTAGTAGAGCAGTTGGAACACGCAACATTTATTAAGTTCACCATCTTATATGGATGCAGTTCATGGTGTTTCAAAATATTTATACTAGTAACATGAAAGATCACTGAACACAGATCACTGTAACATATAATAATGAAAACCTTTGAAATATTGCAAGAATTACCAATATGTGATGCAGAGACATGATATGAGCCACATACTGTTAGAAAAATGGTGCCAATAGAAAGATTTACTCAATGCAGGGTTGCCACAAATGTTTAAATTTATAAAAAATCTTCAAAACACAAGAAAACAAGGTATGCCTGTACAATAAACATTTATTAAGTGCCTACTGTGTACCAGGCACTTTGCTAAGTTCTAGGGATATGAATAAGACAGTCCCTGACCTCAAGGAGCTTATAATCTACAGTTATCCCTTCCACATCATGAGGGTTAGGGACACGATATCTCCCTCTCCCCTTGTGATCTAGAAAATTCACATAAAAATTTTGGCCTTCCCTTTATACCACAGAAGAAGTCTAAATTATTATGATATTCAAATGTAAAATTTGTTGATATTATACAATACTACACATATATTTCTGAGTTTCTAAACTTTTTCTGAGTCATCTACTGGCTTCCATGTGTCGTCTGTGGCTTTCACAAAACTCCCACCAAATTCCCATTTAATTTCTTATGCTAACCCATGATATATTGAAACCACTATGGGAAAAACCACAATGTGGAAGGCATAGTGTAATGGGAATGGCACCATACAAAAGAAAGCTGAAAATGGGAGCTTGGAGACAGAAGCAAAGGGTACCCAACGTGGGGAAATGGTGATGGTAGAGTTGAAACCAAGTGGCACAGCAGATAACAAATGAAGATTTGGCTGAGCTTCTAGGTCCTATTTAAAGAAAGGCTTTGGAGGATTTTTCCTTGCTCTACCTGCTAGCACTACATCAGAGAGGGACAGAGGCAACTGGGTTTACTGATGAGGTGTGAGAACCAAAGCTGAAGTAATCTCCATGATGATGAGTTTCCTGGTGATGAGCTTATCAGGGGATAACATGATGAAACCAAGTAGAGCAGCTGGTGGGAAATGATCACTCATTATCCCGAGAGCCAAATTGTCTTATCTCTGTCTCTATAACTGCCTTACCACCTTTGGCGTTGGCCTCACTTATAGATATGTACATCCCCCTCTCCTGGGATATGGCACAGTTACAGTAAATACAAGCCTTGCTTAGAGAAGGAAGACTCATATCATGTCCATCACCCTCACATGAAATGCCTTATGATATTCTTGTCTCTTAACACAGTGCCCTAAACTCTCCCAGGAGAACATTCTTTAAGTGTTCCATTTCACTTCCCTTTCCAGGAAATACCTCTTTCCTATCTCTTCATTTCAGTTTGTCTACTTTTATCGTAGTATTTTTCAGCTTCCGATATTTTTCAAGACATTAAAGAATTATTGAGCAGTTAGGTGGCACAGAGTACTGGGCCTGTAATCAGGAAGACTCATCTTCCCAATTTCAAATATAACCTCAAACACTTACTAGCTGTTTGACCCTGGGCAAGTGACTTAACCCTGTTTGCCTCAGTTTCCTTATCTGTAAAATGAGCTAGAGAAGGAAATTATAAGAGTCAGATACAACTAAAATGACATTTATCTTTCTTGTGTTTGTCTTGTTTGAGAAAGGCAAAAGTCTATTACTTTTTTCACTTTTTTTGCAGGAATTTTTTCATTGGTAATTAGGCTTCAAATCACAGGGTATGTTATTTTGGATTACACCTTGAGTATCTTTGATTCTTGGAATAGTTTATTCCATTCTTTTTTCTGATTCCTCTTGGCTATAAAATAATTCTGTATTATTTGTATTGGTGATCCTTCATGACTGATGGTCTTTCTCCTGGCTGCTCAAAAATTCTGTTATTTGGTATTAAAATTCTGGAATTTAACCACATACCTTGGAGTTTCACACATGAGTGTTTTCACTAGTAGCAATTTATTTGATCAATCAAGACTTTTTCTTCTGTATTCAAAAGTTCAGGGCAGTTTTCTGACAACATTTTCTTTAGTATTATATTAAAAAAAGATTTAAATGTATTTAACATGTTTTTTTTCTGAGAATACAATGATCTTTAAGTTATCTCTGAGAATCTTGTCTTTAAGATGAGTTGCTTTGGCTTATATAAAATTAATATATTCAAAGTTTTTGTCTTCTCCATTATAAGTTCTAAGTTGAATATTCTGTTTTTCTTCATTGATTCTGCTTTAAGAAATCTAATTTCTGCCATAATTTTCATTGTAATATATTTTTTCAATTTCTCCTTTAAATCATTTCAGAGATTTTTTTACTGTTATCTCATGATCTCTGAAGAATCCACAGAATTCTCATTTTCATTAGGGATTTTTATTTTATTTCCTTCGATATTATTATACTTTTGCAGTGTATCATGGGCTTTTAAATATTTGTTTTTCTTTGTTTACAAGTCTCACTGTTTTAGCTATTTGAGAGCCAGACTCACTTTTCTTGGATTTTCTTTGTTTTTCAGTTTGTCCTTAGCTTGCCTCCTCGTTCTTGGTCCTTTCCCTCTTTTCTGATGCCCTTTCTCCCACACAAGTGTCTGAATCGTATCATACTTAGCCTCCTCAATCCTAGCTGATTCTCCACTTAGAGTCAATTTCAGCCAGAAGAAGCCTGCCTCCAGTTCAAGTTCAAGTGCTTTTTATCTCAGACATGGAAGCTCCTTTCCTTCTAGTACCATACGATGATAGCTTCCTCACTCTACCTCTTCCCACCAAACGTAATTGTTTTCCCTTCTCTTTGTATGATGAGATCCAGGTTTTTTTCTCTTGTGAAGCACAAGAATGCAGGAGAAAATTTCACTGATACTGGAATACTGCCATGGGCAAATCTAGCATAGGACTCAATAGACAAGACATTCAAACATAACCTGTGAGGTTGTTTCTACTGGCAGTGCATGGCCGTGACTCAGTGGGTGGCAGATCAACGGAATCTATAGATAGATATAGGTAGACAGAAAAAATAGATGATACAGATTTATAAGCACTGAATAAGCACATTAATAAACACTGATGAGATAGTTGCTGATTGCTTTTTCCTTCTTTTGAGATTTTGAGGTGGAAGAGGTGTATAAATAACCAATACTTGGCCACCTCACCAAGCACCTGACTCAGCAAAATAACAACATGGAGAGTGAAACAGGCCAGACCCCAACAGAGTTGTGGTCTTTGCTAGCAGTTCCATACTGTTGAGTTTTCAGTCCCTCATGAATCCTCTGAGGAAATTTCCCTTACTACCTAGAAGATCAGGTACTGTGAAATATTCACAAAGACTTCAAGCTTTTGACTGGCTCTTTGCAAAGGGATTTCATTTTGGGAGTTCTGAAGAGGTGAGGCTGTCCTTGCAGCTAATCACAGATAATTGTATGTCTGGAACTGTTAACAAACTATGATCAGGTATAGCTTTTAGCTACTGAAGAGCTACAGATAGTATCCACTTGCTATTATTAAGTTCATCCCCCTCCTTCTGGACAGAATTTGCCAAAACACATATGAAAATGCATATATTCATTCTGAAAGTACTGAGAAGACATTTTATAACATTAACACACGTGTAAGGGCAAATGACAGCCAGAGTGGATAAAATGCTGGGGTTGGAGTCAGGAAGACTCATCTTCCTGAGTTCAGATCTAGTCAGGAAGAATTTAATTCAAATCTGGCCTCAGACACTTACTAGTTGTGTGACCCTAGGCAAGTGAATTAACCCTATTTGCCTCAGTTTCCCCACCTGTAAAACGAACTAGAGAAGGAAATGGCAAACCACTCCAGTATCCCTGCCAAGAAACCCCAAAGTATGACTGAAATGACTGAACAACACATAACTTTTAGAGATTCACCATATAACTCATAGCAAGAGTATTTGATACAAGAAACAGAGATTTAGTTGTTTCTATTTTACTTTTCACTAATGATCCCAAGTAGGATATTACTTCTAGTTATCAATCTCCAACTTTGAAACCGCTATGGCCATGGTTTGGTTCTGGATAGTTAAAAATGGTGAAAGGCTGACCATTTGGGGAGTGTGCTATTACTATGTCATGTGAAATAGACACCAGGGGCTCAATAAATACTTGCTTCTTCTACTGAGAGTGGGGAATACAAAGATTGTAGATGATGGCTTAAATCACTGACACTGTCACAGAGATCTTAGAGTAGCTCTGGAATGCTTTTCACTGATGATATTTAATCAATTATATAAGTTTTGATGAATCTATAAGCCTAAAAATGTGGCCAAACATAACAATGTCAAACCCACATATTCCCAACACTTAACTCTTGCCCATGGTCTTTTATAAATCCTCCCTAAAGGATCCATCCAACATGATGAAGATCTTCCTCCAGAATGGGGCTTCTGAACCTCTTTTTCTATCAGTGGCCCCTTCTGGCCTTCTGAAAAAGTCAAGGGAACCCAACTCATGATTTTAAAAGCATAAAACAAAATGCAGAGGAGTGCAAATGAAACCAATTATATTGAAATTTTATTTATGCAAATTATTTGTTTTTTAATTCATGGACTCCAGATTCAGACCATTAGTTTTAGGTCATTTATAATGTTTTTTTTTTTTAATTTAAGCAATTGGGGTTGTCACTTGCTCAAGGTTATACAGCTAGTTATTTACGTGTGGGTGCTAAGTAACTAAGACTGGCAAAACTGATCACGGGTCCTCCCAACTCCAAGTCCTGCGCTCTTACTCACTGCGCCACCTAGCTGACCCATCATTTATAATTTTACAGCTGTAAATTGTTCTCTCAATCTCCTTGGCCCTTTCTATCTTTCTCATTTTACACGTTATTATCTCCATGCACACTACAGTCCAGCCACCCTAGCCTACCTGCTCCTTCTCACATCTTCCTTCACATCACCTGGGATACTTTCTTTTTACCTCTTAGAATCCTTCACCTTAAGATTCAGATAAAATGTCACCTGTTATAGCAGGCTTTTTCTGCCCCACCCCACCCCCAGCTTCTATTGACATCCCTTTTAAGATTCTCTGTAGTGAGTATGCTCTGTATATCCTGTCTGGGCTGTTAAAGGACTAGCACCTCTGATGTGAGCACTTGCTAAGTCTTTTTCAGGTCTGCACACCTTTGGTGACTATCTGGCATTCAACTCTCACCTGTAACTCTAAGAAACTATAGCCTGCACAGTGGCCACATCCCAGTTAATTATCTCAGAATACAGGCTAACCCAGGTTGAGGTCGAATGATGGGCATGTTGGTAAATTGGTGGGGGAGGCTTCTAGCCCAAGCATGTAAAGATTTCCCTGGGTGGAATGGGAAGATAAGAACAATTTGTTTCAATGGCTATGAAGGAGGCTGAAGCAGGTGCTGTGGAGAACTTAGAGTTTGGTCAGACATCAAAGACGCTACGGTCATCTGCTGCATCCCAGAACCAGTCATCTTGACTTTTGTCCTGCCACTGGATTTCCATGACTCTGGAAGAGAAAGTGAAGTTGACCACCTTGCACAACTCTGTCTCACTTCAATCCAATTCACATTCAAGTCAAGACATCACCCTCATGATGTAATTGGTCCTCTTTGAAACAATGGACAAATACATATGTGTGTGCGTGTGTGTAAATTATGTGTAAATACATGTATACTTGTACATATACATGCATGCATATTTATGTGTTTGTATGCATATATATATATATATATATATATATATGTGTATTTCTTTTCTTCCCCATTAGAATGAGAACTTCTTGAAAGCAAAGATTGTTTTCACTTTTTCTTTGTATCCCCAGCCCTTAGAATAGTGCCTGGAACCTAACTGGCGCTTAGTAAATGCTTAGTGGTTGATTGATTGATTGATTGACTAACTGGCCCTCCTCCTTTTCCAATATCCCATGTCCTTGATGGTGGCTTTTCTATCACTTCTTGCTTATAATTCATTATTGGTAATTGACCACAGAATGTATTTCTCCATTGGCCTTCAGATCACTAGTAATTTGGTTTCTTCAGTGTTTCAATTACTAAGTCAACATGTATTAAATTAACGATTTCATAAACATATATTAAGTATCAACTAGTACAAAGTTTTGGATATAAAAAGAATATAAAAAGAAATAGACTATAAAAAACAAAATGTAAGTGACCTTATAATCAATTTAATAAGGAGAGTCAGAACAAGTTTACAGGAGAAAGATATGTATAACATGTACAAGAGCAAAGCAGTATAGCTCAATGAAAGTATATCCATAACTTGTTGAGTAAATACAGACAAAACTGATTTATGATAACTTACCTGCTCCCCCTCAATGGCCAGGACTGTAAGCAGATGACCTTGAAGTTCCATCGAATCTTTTTTATGCGATGCCAAAATTTAATTGAACATTATTCAAATCCAACATGATATATAAAACCACAGACTCACCTCCTCAAGATTCTGAGTGTTCCCCTTTTTCAGTGAAACACACCTTAGATAAACAAATAAGATTCTTTTACTTTACATGATTTTCTCTGTTAAAACTTAGCACCTTTGGAGAAGAAAAACGCTGTTCATTAATTCTATATTGAAGTTTATAGAACATAGGCTATTCACAGATGCCCCTTGAGCTTGTAAATATTCAGTGTTGATGGACTAGAAATTTTGGAAATAATATAGAATAGTGAAAGAGGTTGGTTTAATATAACTATATCTCTGTTCCCCACAGTGTTCTATATTTGTTCTGTTTTAACTGATTATGAGAATAACATTTGGACAGAAATATAAAGGATTGAGGTGATAGACTATAGCAGTATTTTGGAATGTGGAGCATAATGTGTGTAGGTAGTTCATAATATCTTAAAACATATACCAACAGCCCAGGAAAGTATTCCCTGTTATGATGCTATTGCTTACCAATAAAATACTAATAGTCTCTTGGATTCCCTGGGTGGCACTAAGGATAAGTCAGCACACCTGACTTTGGGGAGTACATTTAGAAGGAGCTGCAGTCCATGATTCTCCCTGGCTCTAAGGGGAGGCAAATGGATTGCAAAAAAGATCACTTTTCAGTGGGTCATTAGAGCCCTAAGGGTGAGTTTTCCCTCCATGATGTGAAAATACAAATTAGTCACAGGAGCACCCCACATCATTGTTAGGTAGCCTGGACTTCTTCCAAGGGAAATTCCAGCCTGCATGAGGCCTAGTTTAGAAAGACAGAAGGCTCTTTGTACAAGCAGACCTTCCTTCCATTATTTTTCCCTCGTGCCTAAAACTGTGTTGTGGATCCAGAGGGGATTGATGAATGGGCCTTTAAGGTGACAATGTTTTCTTCTATTCAGAAGGCTCTAGACTACCACATGTCAAATATTTTTCAAAACACAACTTAACTATGTTTAAGTCTTTATCTCTTTGCCACTGAGCAATAAATTAACTATGGGCACCATCTCCCAAAAACATCCTTAAAGGAAGAAATACCATTCACAAAACTATAAGTAAGATGATGTGCCATGCTCTCCATCCCCCTAACCATATACACATCATTGCTTGTCTGGAGACCTGGCATGGAGCTGCCTCTCTGACCCTAGGTATACTGGGCAGACTTCCGTTTGATTCAATAAGTTGAACAAACATTTATTAAGCACTGGGTGAATACTGTTATATGGGAAGAGGGGGAAAGAGGGTAGAGGGAATACAACAATTAAATAAAACACAGTCTATAACCTGTAATGGGAATGGGAATTTGAAGATCTTCCCTGCCCCTTAATAAGCCTAAGAGAATTTGAAAATCTTCCCTGATTTGAATATCTTCCATGCCCCCTAATAGGCCAAATGTATTTGCATGGAGCATGTGGTTGGAGGAATTTGCTGAAGGGTGGAGTAGAGCCCACAGGAAGCTGGGAGTCAGAGCAGTTAGAGGGTGGGAGAGAAAGGACACACCCAGGGAGACAGCTAGGCTTGTGAGTGTTTGTTGGTGGAAAGGCTAAAGGATGGTGTGGCTTCATGCTGTGCTATGGTGTATTAACTTCTTTGCTACTATGATGGACTTGATTTTCTGATGTTGGGATTTGGTGTATTTTTTTTGGGGGGGGGGTGAATAAATGTTTTATTTCTATCTTCTATATGGAGAGTCTATTATATTTTGCAATTGAGAACTATGCCTGCATATTTAGAGTCACCATTGGCTCTGTGAATATTGCATTGGCATTACATATGCTCATGGAGCCTACAATATAATGGGAGGGTGGATTTTGTACCAAATAGCAATGATATAAAATATAACAGAAGGGTACAAAAAATGTATAAAATGCTATTTGTGGTCTGAGAGGGGCAGGAGAATCAAAGGAAGATGATGCTGGGATGGTGGCATAGGGGAAAAGGATGCTGCTTTGAACTTAGTGAACCTGGGTTCAAACTTCATAATTGCTACTAATTGTGTAAACTTAAACAAATTACTTCCCTTCTCTGGGCCTCATTTTCGTTTTTGTAAAATTGGGACTTGGACTAGATAATTTCTAAGGTCCATTCTAGCTCTGTGTCTATGACTGTGATTTCTGAATAGGGAAATCAAGGGAGCCTTCATGGGGCCATGGAATTTAAACTGATCCTTCCAAGTATAGAGAGACTCTCAGTGTGTGTGGAGGGAAGAACCAGTAATGGCATGAACAAAAGCACAGTGAGGGAAAGCATCAGGCATGTACAGAATAGTAAGGAATCCCTTTTGCCTGGATCATAGAAACCACAGTGGAAAAGGTGTGACATAAGGGAAGATGAGAGATAGGGTATTACCAGACAGTACAGGGCTGTGAATCCACGGCTAAAAAATTGGACTGTATCAATGAATTGATCACTGAGGAGGCATTTATTAAGCATTTATCTTATGTCAGATATTGTTGGTCACTGGATACATCAACAGAAAAATGAGAGAGTTCTTGCCCTCACATTATTCATATTTTATCAGATAAGACAACATGCATAGGTAGACATAATATGTGTGTGTATATGTATCCATATGTATATGTGTGCATGTATATGTATGTTTTCTCCTCCAATAAATTTGGTCTACATATGTGTGTGGATTACATAGCATACATACTCAGAGAGGCAACTGGTGGGGCCTTGGGCCTGCTGTTGTTCAGACATATTTCAGTCGTGTCTGACCCTTTGTGACCTGACTTGGGGTTTTCTTTTTTTGTTTGTTTGTTTTCCTTTTTTTGGAGGGGGAAGGGCAGGGCAATTGGGGTTAAGTAACATACAGCTAGTAAGTATTAAGTATCTGAGGCCGGATTTGAACTCAGGTCCTCCTGACTCCAGGGCCAGTGTTCTATTCATTGCACTATCTAGCCACCCCAACTTGGGGTTTTCTTGGCAAAGATACCGGATCCATTTGCCACTTTCCTTCTCCAGTTCATTTTACAAATGAGGAAACTAAAGCTAATAGGGTTAAGTGACTTGCCCAGGGTCACACAGTTAGTAAGTGTCTGAAGTCAGATTTGAACTCAGGAAGACAAGTCTTCCTGTCTCTAGGTCCAACACTATCCACTGCATCCCTAGTTGATGTGTCAGGAAAAGGACCTGTATTCAAATGTGGCCTCAGAAATTTACTATCTGTGTCACCCTGAGCAATCACTTAATTTCCATTTGTCTCAGTTTCCACAACTGTAAAATGGGGAATGATAATAAGACCTACCTCCCAGAGTTGCTGTGAGGGTCAAATGAGATAATATTTGTAAAGTGCTTAACCCAGCTCCTGACAGATCATAGGTAGGATAGAAATGTTTATTTCCTTTCTCCCTTCTTCTAACTAGGAATAGTTGGAATAAACAGAATTTATAAAAAAAATAAATATTAGGTACTTTAGGGAGGAAAGGCATTAGCATTTAAGGGGATCAGGAAAATTGTCAAGTAGATGGTGCTGATGCTAAGTTCTGAAGGAAGCCAGGAATTTTAAGAGATAGAAATGAGGAGAGTGCGCATTCTAAATGTCTGGGATGGTGAGTGCAAAGACCAGAAGATGGGAGATGGAGCTCCAGGGGAGAGGTACAGAAGAGTGTCTGCAGGCAATGGGGAGGCACTGTAGGGTTTTCAGCAGAGCAGACTCCCCTCATGGTAAGATCTATGCAAAAAGAAAGTTAACATTTCAGGGGCACGCTTTGGATTGGAGAAGGAAGCTGGAACCTATTCTGAAAGTTATTGATGTAGTCTGTGCAGGTGATAATGAGGGTAGGGTATAGATAGGAGAGATATGCTTTCTCTCTCTCTCTTTCTCTCTCTCTCTGTCATTGTCTCTGCCTCTCTATCCCTGTCTCTCTGTCAATATTTGTCTATGTTTCTTTGTTTCTGTCTCTCTGTCTCTGTCTCTCTGTCTCTCTCTGTCTCTCTGTCTCTCTCTGTCTCTCTGTCTCTCTCTGTCTCTGTGTGTGTGTGTGTGTGTGTGTGTGTGTGTGTGTGTGTGTGTCTCATCACCAACACACCTCTATGCTCTGACTCAAAAGAGTACTGAACGATGCTTGGGAAAATCATGAAATTGAGATGACCCCCTACTACAAATTTAGTCTTTGGGATGATCCATCTCTAAATCCCCCAAAATGTAGGATGGCCCCGATACCAAGTAGCAGACCACGTCTAAGACTAAAGCCAGCAATATGTTGCTACTATCATGAAAGGTTGCTAGTCTTTATTAATTCATGTGAACAACCCAGCAAGTCATTGAATAAAATAAAACATTTCTCCCCTCCTGGCAAGTAGAAGCACTCATTTCCTGGACCAATAAAAAAAATAACAAATGGCTCCTTCCTTGGAGACTCCTGGCTGTTATGTAGAGACAAACTCACAGATAGCCTGTGCATCACAACTGGAGTCAGGCAGTGTAGAACATAGCAGAAAGAGGATAGATATGCAATCTGAAGACCTGGGCTCAAATCCAGGCTCCACTGCTAATTATCAAGTGACATTTGGCAAACCTAAGGTCCTTTGGTCCTCAGTTTCCTCACTTGCAAAATGAAGGATTTGGACTGGGTAATCTCTAATGGCCCTTCCTTACAGTGTTCTGACACATTTGCTGTATGGCCCTGGGCAAGTCACTTAACCCCAAAGGTCTCTTCAGCACTAAGTCTTTGGCTCCAATTCTTAAATCTCTATGGAACATCGTGATTGATCACACAAAGTACAGCAGCATTTATTCTACTCTTCATTGTACTGTTAGAGTCTGGGTGGTCAAAAAAACTATATTTTTCCATTTGCTCATCTATTTATTTTTTTCTCAGTACAAAGAATACTCCTTTATTTGGAAACATATTTTGAAAGGTCAGCCGTTTTTAACTATTCGTGCAGAAGAATATTTCAAATTGCTTCTAATGTGAAAAAATACATATATTTTACTTCTCCTTCACTTCACAAACTGAAAAAAATAATAATAATCACTGGACTGAGAAAAGGCATGGATAATTTCTGAGAAATTCTTCCCAGGTTAGTAAGAAGTCATGTGAAATGATCAAGATAAAAGAGGAAGTTTATTCCAGAACACTATTTCCAGCTCTGCTTTAGGATGTCAGAAACTGTGAATCTACAAATTATATTCTTTTCAAAATGCTTTCTCCTTCTTCCCAGAAGAAAAAGGTTTCAACTATTAACTAATATTTGTTAAGATACATAGCTGGGAGGAAGTAGCCACAGGAACTGAGAATATCTCCTCAAAACTGTTTAGAGTAATTGAAAATATGCTTCTTCTTATTTAGAATATCACCATATTAACTAATGAATTGATAGTTATCTGAGCCAATGCTGCTTCTTCCTCCTTTCCCTCTTGCCCTAGAACACACTGGTAAGCAGCCCTTCTTCTTAGATATAATAACTCATTATTTTAAAGCCTTCATTCAGTGTTTCCCTTTTGCATCCACTGGCCACTGATGATGCCACCCACTGCCCTCCAGAGTATCATTTCCTCTCCTTTTTCTAAATGATTTTAGTCATAAAGAGATGTTTACATTTTGTCAAGAGCTTGTCCAGATTATCGTTCACTGGCTCTTTAACATACACAACGTTAATATTATCCTCTGTTCAGTGAACATCTACAGCTCTCTCTGTGACAGGCTGTCAAGAAATATGTCTCTAAAAAGCCAGGTTAGATCCTGAGAGACAATCAGTGATGCAATTCTCAGTAATGTGCTAAAACCCTGCCAGAGTGAACCTTATTGTTACTGTGTGCAGTGATGTGATGTCTGAACTATTTGTTTGCTCTGCCAGGAGATAGCATTAGCAGATGTAATGTGAACAGATCACTCATTTGTAGAAATATTTATGGTAGAGATTTCAAAGGACCATTCAAGTCCAAGTTACAATGGATAGAGCATAGACACGCAGCGCTGCTTCTGAAGTGATGTGGGCTTAAACATCTTTATACAAAACACAAAAATGTGTTAACTGGAGCCCATTTGACCATGAACTTGAAAAAACCCTGGTATTTGTAGAGACTTACACATCTTTAAGCATTTGTACTATTAGTTCCTTGTCACTGGAAAACCCTTTTTAAAAGAAGAATTTATAGAGAACAAAGTCAAATTATAAAAATACAAGTCATCCCCCAATAGATAAACAATCGAAGGATATGAACAATTTTCAAATGTAGAAATCAAACCTATCTAGTCATATAAAAAAAATGCTCCCACTCACTGTTGATTAGAGAGATGCAAATTAAAACAACTTTGAGGTACTAACCCATACCTATCACATTGGCTAATATGATAGAAAAGGAAAATGATAAATTTTGGAGGAGATAGAGGAAAATCGCAACACTAATACACTTTTAGTGGAGTTGGGAATGACCTAACCATTCTGGAAAGCAATTTGGAGCTCTGCCCAAAGGGCTGTAAATCTGTACACACCCTTTGACCTAGCAATACCTCTACTAGGTTTTATCCTGAAAAGATTAAAAAAAAATGAAAAAGGGCCTATTTGTACAAAATTATTTATAGCAGTTCTTTCTGTGGTGGCAAAGCATTGGAAATCGAGGAGATGTTCATCAATTGGGGAATGAATGAACAAGTTGTAGAATATGATTGTGATGGAATATAATTGAGCTATAAAAAATGACAAGAAGGATACTTTCAGGAAAACCTGGAAAGATTCAGTTGAACTGATGTAAAGTGAAGTGAACAGAACCAGAACATCGCATACAGTTACAGTAATATTATATGATGATTAACCATGAGTGACTTAGCTATTCTCAGCAATACAATGATCAAAGACAATTCCAAAGAACTCATGATGAAAAATGCTATCTGCCTCCAGAGAAAGAACTGATGAAGTCTGAATGCATATTAAAGCATAATATTTTTCTACATATTTTTTCATGGGTTTGGGGATTGGGTTTTTTTTTTGTTTTATGACAGGGTTGGGGAACCTGTTTTGTCTTCTTTCACAACATGAGTAATATGGAAATATATTTTGCATGATTGCACGTGTATAACCTATGTCAAATTGCTTGTTGTCTCCAGGAAGGGCTGGGGGAGGAAGAGAAGAAGAGAATTTGGAATTCAAATAAAAAAATGTTAAACAGTTTACATGTAATTGGAAAATATGGAACATTATTTAAATTTTTTTAAAAAGAAACAGGGAGGTGGAGACAAGATGGCAGAGTAGAAACAGCTCATCCAAGCCACTCTGCCCCCAGATTCCCCACAAACTATGTAAAAGGGGACTCTGAACAACTTCTGGAGCCCCAGCACCCACAGAACAACACAGAGAAGCTAACCTCCCGCTGAGGGCAGCCCAGCAGCCCTGCAGGAAGGACCAGCGCAGTGGTCTGGGAGCCAGCAGCGCGCAGTGCGCAGAGCCCAGCGAGCCGAGCCCAGGTCCCCGTGAGCCGAGGTTTTAGCCCCAGGGCGGCAGGGCCAGCAGCAGGCTGGAGAGACCCCAGAACACCAGCAGCTGTGGCAACTCCAGAATTATCAACATAGACATGCCTAGGACAAAGTAAGAGGTTAGTGTCCTAGGGACTTTGGGAACAGTATTTGGGGAATGCGTCGGCTCCCTCCCCTGAGGGCTAGAAGCCGCTGAGGAGACACACCATTTTGTAGTTTTCAGAGGCAGCTCCAGCTCCTGGCCTGCATGCTAACTGTAGGGAGATCCAGCAATCAGTCTTGGGGGGTAATCGCTCTTGCTATAACCTCCCTGGATCTGGATTGTGATCTGGGGTGGAAGTCGTGGGTGGGTTTACAGCTTGCTAGAAACAGAAGTTGCCCCCCACACATTTGGGACGAAAATTCCTCTATCTGGCCTTAAAGCCATAGTGTGGCAACAAGCCCCAAAGTCAAGTAATTAAGTGGCAACATGCCAAGGCAAAGGAAATAGAAAAATGCAACCCTGGACTCCTATTTTGGGGGCATAGAGCGGGAAAAGGACTGTGAGATCAGAAGTCCTGCTCCAAAAGCCCCAGGGGAAAACATGAGTGGGTTGCAGGCCATAGAGGACCTTAAGAAGGACTTTAAAAATAAAATAAGAGAAGTGGAGGAAAAATTGGAAAGAGAAATGAGAAGGATGCAGGAAAAGTATGAAATGAGGGTCAACAGCCTGACTGAGGAAAACAACACCTTAAAAAATAGACTAACTCAAATGGCAAAGGAGGCCCAAAAGGGCAATGAGGAGAAGAATGCCTTAAAAAGTCGAATTTGCCAGATGGAAAAAGAATCTCAAAAGTTCACTGAGGAGATTCATTCCTTCAGAGTTAGACTAGAGCAAATGGAAGCTAATGACTTTATGAGAAATCAAGATACCGTTAAGCAGATCCAAACAAATGAAAGAGTAGAAGGCAATGTGAAATATCTCATGGGAAAAACCACTGACCTGGAAAATAGATCCAGGAGAGACAATTTAAAAATTATTGGACTACCTGAAAGCCATGATCAAAGAAAGAACCTAGAAATCACCCTTCAAGAAATTCTCAAGGAAAATTGCCCTGATGTTTTAGATCCAGAGGGCAAAATAGAGGTTGAAAGAATCCACAGATCACCTCCTGAAAAAGATCCCAAAAAGAAAACTCCCAGGAATATTATAGCCAGGTTCCAGAATCACCAGATCAAGGAGAAAATACTCTAAGCAGCCAGGAAGAAACAATTTCAATATTGTGGAAACACAATCAGAATAGCCCAGGACCTGGCAGCTTCTACACTGAGGGATAGAAGGGCATGGAAAATGATATTCCAGAGGGCAAAAGAACTGGAAATGAACCCAAGGGTCACCTACCCAGCAAAACTGAGTATTTTGTTTCAGGGGAAAATATGGTCATTCAGTGGAATAGAGGACTTTCAAGCATTCTTGAGGAAAAAACCAGAATTGAACAGAAAATTTGACATCCAGACACAAGAAGGAAGAGATCCCTGAGAAGGTAATCAGGGAAAAGAAATCAAAAGGAACTTATCAAAGTTGAACTATTTACATTCCTATATGGAAAAGTAATAACTGTGACTGATGATATATTTCTCACTATGAAAATAATGGAAGAAGGGTGTGTGGTCATATGAATACATATGTGAATGTGTGTGTATATGGTTACAGTTATATATTGATAGAGGGCATAGGTTGAATTTGTTGGGAAGGGAGAATACTCAAGGGATGAAATTATGAGGTGAGAGAGGAAAGTAGCAAGAGGAGATGGGGAGAGACAGGGTAGGGTAAACTATCTCATGTAGAAGAAGCAAGGGGAAGTGGTTGCAAGGGAGGGGGAGAATAGGAAGGCAAAAAGGCAAAACCACATTCTCATTGAATTTGGTTCAGGGAGAGAATGACATACATACTAAATGGGATATCTCAACCTGCAGCAGGATAGGGGGAAGGGGGATGAGAGGAGCAATGATGGATGGGAGGGCATCCTTGGGGGAAGGGGAGGTTGGAAGTACCCACTATAGAAGAGGGACAGGATCATGTAGGGAATGGACTAGGTGGGAGGTGGGATGAGTGGGAGGGAATTATAAGCAGCCTTATACAATATATCTACTATGATAATGTTTTGCATAGCTAGACATATACAACATATACTGAATTACTTATCTCCCCAGAGGGAATGGGTGACAAGGGAGGAAGGAAATGGATCTGAAATTCGAGGTCTTAAGATTAAATGTTTCAAATATATATAAATACTATTATTAATACTCTTTTGCTTATAATTGGGAGACAAGATGTGCAGGCATTGGGACACAAAGATTTACCTTCCTCTAATGGAAAAGTCAAAGAGGGTATGGGAGAAGGTATGGGAGAGAGCAGATTGGAGGAAGCGGTATCTTGTGGGACTGCTATTCTGGGAGGTTGGGTAGAGGAATAACAGGGGGGATATGATTGTAACTCAAAATCTGGCGGAAATGAATGATGTAAAACAGAAGTTAATAAAGCATTTGTTTAAAAAAATAAAAAAATATATAAAAAGAAACAAGGTATTAAGAGTATAGATTATTTGATCTTTATATCATAATTGGTTGATATTTTTATATTCAATTGCTTAGAACCAATGTTCTTTGGTTGTGATTAAGGCATCTGGACCTGCAATTTCATAAATGTAGTCAATTTGCAATGTGGAAGCTCCATAAACCAATTCAGATCAAAAATTCATTTGTAATTTACAGTATTACATAATGGTACTATATGTCAAAGTCTGAATGTGAACACAGTTCTTATTGACGCCAAGGCTAGTTGACTATCCACTATGACATACTGCCTCTCATATAATTGTGGCTACCTGGTACAAATATTTTATAAACCTAAAATATCAAGACCTTTAATACTAATGCCTTGCCCTGAAAAACTAATTGCCTTGTATTTATTTTTATGGATTTTGTATGCAATTTGAGGCAGAAACCATTCTTTGTCTTTGTGTCCCTACCACCTAACACAGTACCTGGCATATAGTGGGTAGTTCGTAAATGGTTGTTGGCTGATTACACAGTCTGACCAAGGTATTCTCCCAACCAAGAATTTTTAGTGGATCCCTATTCCCCCTAGGATAAAACAGAAACTTAACTTGACATTTAAAGCCCTTTATAGTCTGTGACTGGATTCTACTTCTAGGCTTATTTCACATTGCTCCCCTCCACTTTCCATGTTGCAGAAAAAATGGTCCCCTTGCTGTTGCCCAAATATAACTCTTTTGTCTCCTAACTTCATCCCTTTGTATCCCTAGGCTGTTCTTCACGCCTGACATGTACCCCCTTCTCCCCTCTGACCCTTAGAATCCATAGTCTTCTTAAAGGTTCAACTAAGGAACCATTACCTATGGGAAACCTTTCCAGATCCTTGTAGCTATTAATTCTCTCTCTTCCATCCTCCAATTTCTCTCAGATGCATTTACATTTGCAAATATTATACCCATGCAGTTGAATGTAAGATCCTTAAGGCCAGGGTCTGTTCCTCATTTTATCATTGTCTCTCTAGTACCTTGTAACCCATACTAAAATGGTAATTAAAGCTCATTGGATCAAATTGCATATGCTTACATATTTTCAAGGATATTGCAAAGACTAGGGTATAACCCTGCAGCCTTGAGGCCCTCTAGGTCCTCAAGTGTGGCCCTTTGACTGAATTCAAACTTCACAGAACAAATCCCCTCAATAGAAGTATTTGTTCTGTAAAACTTGAACTCAATCAAAAGTTTTGTACCCAAGGACCTAGAAGGTTTCAAGACCACAGGTTTCCTATCCCTGGTATAATGTATTAGTTGTCAAATATGCAGAAAGAATGCTTCTTCAGAAGACATTTTATACTATCTATGCAAAAACTTTTTTAATAATAGGAAAGTCTCTTTTCTGCCCAGAATGGTGTCTTTGTCCACTGTAGAGATTATGTTTCTCAGAAAGTCACTCAAAGAGTCACCAGCACTGCTCTCTGTAGAAAAGTCAAGTCAGCCAGCAAGTCTCCTACGTTAGGAGATGGGAGAGTTATACTTGGGCAACAGTAAGACCATTTTGTCCACAACATGGAGAGTGAAGGGGAGCAATGTGAAATAAGCCTGGAAATAGAACCTGGAAATAGAAACAAATTGTTAAGGGCTTTAAATGCCAAGTTAAGTTTCTGTTTTATCCTAGGGGGATATTATTGCACTTATAATATTTACTACATGCTAAGCAGTGCGGATACAAAAACATAGGCCCTGCCCTCAAGAAGCTAATATTCTAACTATGTACACATAAGATACATGCAATAGGATTGGAAAGTACTGTAAGAAAGGAAGGCACTTGCTCTATCACACAGAAATGGGTGGGGGTGGGGGACCAGAAAAGGCTGCCTATAGGAGGTTGGATTTGAGCGGAGTCTTGAAAGAACTCAAAGGACCTAGGAGGTAGAGGTGAAGGAGAGCATTGTAAGCATGGGAGCTTATCACTATTCTATTCAAATATAGATCAGGGCCAGTCTGACTTATTTTAGGCTTCTGGCCAATTTTGTACTGAGAAAAGAGGAGGCCAATACCACATGAATAAAGTTAACAGTTATGATGTTATCAACAAAAGATAGCTTTGAGGTCCTGTATGCACAGCTGTGTTCTGCTGTGAAACACCTCACTGGACTCTAATTATTTCATGACATACATTTCAAAAACTCCCAGCAAGCAGGTCATAATGCATATTCACCTCCCAATGAATCTGCAAACTTTGTCTGTAAAAACATTTCAGACTTCTGGGAAAAGACAGAATCAGGAGTCAGGGTAAAAGAACAAGAGGAGCCCCAAATAGGGAATTAGAGGGACCCCTGCTGGTCACTAACCTGCCTAACTTTGGGCAACTCCCCTCAGGTCTCTGGGCCTCTGTTTCCTCAAGAGTAAAAGGAAGGCGTTGGATTAGAAGATCTCCTACAGCCCTGCCGGCTCTAAAAGTCTAGAGTCTGAAGGGGCAAGAGAAGATGCAGACTTACTGCAGGGACCTGCTGTCCAGAGATGCCCTTCTATCTCTCATTCCACAAGGCTACTTAGGACACCAGAGGTAATTTACTAAAGAGACTCAGGGGTCATGCACGACTTATGACGCCCCCCCAAAATAGGGAGCAGCATTTTCATTGGCAGGATGAGATCCAATGCTCCCAATAAAGTTGATTTACTACTTAATGCACATCTGAAACAGCATGTTGTTGGTTCAGAGAGCAGTTTGTGGCAATTGGATTAACACTAATCAAATGGAATGCTGCATTTTCTTGACATATGAATGAAGTGAGGGTTTTAAAAAATTGCTTAAGAAAACAGCTATTAGATATGTTTAGTCATCATGAATCTGGCCATGCAGTACACATGGTGCTTATATTAAGTGGATGAAGTTTAGTTCTCTCTGAAGATCTATTTTTATAATCATCGACTTTGTAAATTTGTGCAAGCAATAAAAGAGCCCAATTGACTAATTTCTTTTAACTTAGAATGGCAGTATCAGATGGGACCATCGAGTTCAAACCTTAATTTTACAGATGTGGAAACTGAGACCCGGGGAAGAACAGTAATTTGCCCCAGGCCACGCACGCAGAAAATCAGTGGCAGAGCTCAGGCTTGAATGGAGGCATCCTGAACTGTGATCTTGTGCCCTTTCTACTTCACCAAAGCTGCATCCCCAATACACCACTTAGTCCAATAGAAGCAAAATAAAAATGTCATAAAAGAAATATAAAAGAGATGAATGAGCTATCATGAAAACTATGGAGTGGGTGTAGAGACAGAATGTTCACAAAGGCTACATAAGTAGGACTACTAAACAACAGGTTCAACAATATGGATAGACAGATAAAAAGAGAGAATTGTGTGTGCATGTGTATGAGTGCATATATATATATATATATATATATATATACACACACCTATATGCATATATCTGTGTATATATACAGATATACACACAGATATGCAAGTGTATATATGTGTGTGTGTATACATATATACATATATGGTGAATGTCAATAGTAACTATTTTCCTTTTGGCCAGCAGCCCTGAGGGTCTTCCCCTCCCCATTTTTTTTAATCAAAGGAGCCATCCCTTGACTCACTTCTTAGAGACCTGTTCCCTAAATGGGCCTTACCTCACTCAGAGTGAGAACCTGAAAACACCTTAGCTTAAAAGGGCCAGGGTCTCCTATTGCATCTCGGGTCATCTTTAGTTGACCTGATGGATATCTGGTCACTGGACCATATGGCTCTGCAGGAGAAAGTGAAGCTGGTTACCTTGCACAGTCTTTCCTCACTCAAATCAAAGTCAAGCACAAGTCACATTATCTCCCTAATGCCGTGGTCCTCTTTGAGAACAAAAGACAAACACAACAACATATACATACATATATCTGTGTACAGACACACACATATATACATGTATTTATGTGTGCGTATGTAAGTCCCCAAAACAAGGGTGAGTGTTAGAACTAAAAAAGACATAAGCACGTTCATAAACTAGAATTTTTTTTCATTCCTCTTTTAAATACTCACTATCATAAGTTTAAATAAGACCTTGTACCTTGATAAGTGTCATCAAGCAAAAATACTGAGTGGTCTTAGCTCTCTGTTGTGATTTTTGTCAATGTGGCACATAGGAAAGAACACAGGATTTAGAATGAGATGTCCTAGGTTTGAATCCCAGTTTTGATATTACCTGTGTGACTTTGGCAAATTACTGAGACAGCAGAGTCAAGTGGAAACAGCACTGGCTCTATAACTGAAAGACCTGCATTCAAATCCTGCCTCTAACACTTGCTTCATCAGAATAATTGTGACTTTATGACTTTGGGCATAATCTAAGCTCCCTGAGATTCAATTTACTCATCTTTAAAATGAAGGGATTGGACTGAAAGTGCTCTGGGTTCTCCTCTAGCTCTAAATCAATCATTCTGTGACCTTCAGCAAATTATTTAACTTCCCTAGGTCTCTGTTCCCTCATCTGTACAATGGGAGTACTAGATCATATATCTTCTGGGGTTCCTATAAGATAGAGGATTCTGCGACTGATTGTTCTGGTCCCCAGTTTTCCTTCATATAAATGAGAGGGTAGGACAAGATGGTCTGACACTTAACACTAAAACCAGCCATGTGACTTTGGGTAAGTCACTTAACCCCAATTGCCTTTCCAAAAAGCGAAGAAAGAAGAAGAAGAAGAAGAAGAAGAAGAAGAAGAAGAAGAAGAAGAAGAAGAAGAAGAAGAAGAAGAAGAAGAAGAAGAAGAAGAAGAAGAAGAAGATGATGACGACAACCATTATGTGAAATGAAATGTGGAGGGGGGGCATTACTGCTCTTGGGCAGCCTGGGCTCCTGATGATGATTGTTCAGCGGGGATGGGAATAAATCCTATTAGAATTATGAACCACGAGAGTTGGAAGCGTTGGAAGGGGCCTTAAAGACTCTACTTCCTCATTTTACTAGTGGGAGTGAGTCCCAGAAAGGGGAAGGAGACAACTTCTCAACATAGCAGTAGTGCCCAGAACTAGATCCCGGGTCTGCCTGACTCTCAGGCTGGTATTCTTTCCACTCCAGATACCATGGCATGTGGCAGCAATGGAAGTATTGGGAAGCATTTCTCTCATCAGACATTTTCCTTAGATAAAGACCTATAGAAGTATAAGTGACATGGTATAGAGGTGTCAGGGAAATAGGATAAAAGGGATAGATAGGAATGGGAGAGGCAGAGGTATAAGTCACAAACACATGCATGCACAGACCTGCTTGGGCACATGTGCACACAGTAAAATCAAGTGGGAGAAGATTGAAAAAAATTAGAGAAAAGAGAGCAAGGAGATAAAAGAGAAATCAAGGGACAAAAGAAACACAGAACACAAAATAATGAAAAAGGAGTTGGAGAAAAAAAAATTATACAAAAATAAGGGGGAACCTGAGGCCATGGATCTATAGTTTGCATGAATAAACTTACATATGTTACTTAAAATCTACAGTTAACCTGGAGGGTAAAGTGACATTTAGGCTGACTCTCTTTTTGACAAATTTTTAATCCCAAAAGGGATAAATGAGGAGGAAAGGGAAACTACAGCTGTTTCTGCCATGCATGAAAATTTGGTGAGTTACTTTGTTGCAAGGTTTCCAGGTTTTACCTTCCTGGCCTGTTGTGAGCACGAGAAAGTGGAAATTAATTTCAGCATTAGCTGGAAAGCGCCGGTAAAGGTGGGCCACGAGGTTGCGGTTCTGATTTCATTACCAAGAGCCAAAAACTCTCTACATTTCATTTTGACTAAAATTGAAGGCTTTTATTAGGTAGGTGTTTGTAAAGAAAAATTCCAATGTGCATTAGGGGATTTAAAAATCCTGATGAGGTAGCTATCTGCTACATTATTTAGAACACTTGGGACCCAATCTGCTGCCCTTTCGCATGTTAAACTTCCACTGACTGATGGAAGGGCTCTTGAATTGCCCCCTCAGGAAGTATAATCAATGAAAATCCTTAACAGAGCCCATTCCCTGAGGTGTGGCCTCCCCCTGAAAAGTATCTGAGGAATAATGTGTCACAAATCACATTAACTCCTTTCTGCAGAAGCCTATGTATTGTTGAACCGAAAAGCAAGCAGACTCATTACAGGTTACCCAATTTTCTAAAGTCACTACTGACAAGAGGATCTCCCCAATCAGAGGCAGGTGTTTTGATTAAGTCTGAAACACAATTGATACCTCAGACTTGAGCTGGAGAAAAAGAAAGTGATGGGAGGGTTACCAAAAACCTCTTGCTCTCTATTTCTGTCTCATATCTTTGCATAAAAACGGAATGAGCTTTTCAGAAATTGTGTCATTATTGTATGATATTAGTAAGATCTTGTTGTGTATTTAAAATATTAGCTACAATAAATATAAATATATTCATGTTTTCTAAACAGAACATGCAAATGCTGGGCAACTGTGTATAAGTAGCTTACATTTAAGTGTAGAGTAATGCAACTAACAAACAGTGGCAGTATTTCAAACTTTTTATAAGTCACCCAGGTTATGCCCCACCCCCACCCTTTTTCTTTTTTTACAGATAAGAACCTGAGGCTCACAAAGATTTGAATTTTCTAAAAATACTTATAATAGATTTCTCACCTCAATACAAATGCCTTTTGCCTCTCCTCCTCTTCCTCTCTTTTTTCTTTCTGTCTCTCATGCTCTCTCCCTCTCTGCTTTTTTTCTATCTTTCTCTGAGAGAGGGAGGGAGAGAGACAGAGAGGGAGGGAGGAAGAGGAAGAGGGAGAGGGAGAGGGAGTGGGGAGGGGAGGGGGGAAAGGAAATAGCAAATAGAGAATAGCAAATAACAAGGTATTAAATACTGAGATGTTCCTTACCTCCAAATACAATGCTTTTTCCACTGTCATGTAGTCTTCACTTCCTCCTTTGGTCCAGACCTGGGATCTCATTGGACTAGAGAATTCCTGATAAGGAAACTCTCTCTACCAAAGAAGATCAGCAGCTATGGAACAGTCTTCCAGAGTTGCTTCCAGGTCCCCTTGAGAATCAAAGTGAGTATGTGTCAGTCAGGGCTTGAACCCAGGTCTTCCTGACTCTAAGTCCACCTCTCAAGCTTCCACACTGTCTCTCCCCCACTTTCAAAATGATAGCAAATCACCTGATGTGTGGTTCAGCTTGCCACGTCCCCTGGGGCTCTGGATCAATTGGTGGACACTCCAGTGGGTGGGAGTGTGGCTCTTGCACTAAGAATTGACCCTAAAGCACATAACTGTGGACACAGCTCCTTGGGACAGAGTCACTGTTGCATTATACCCTCATTGCCTAGCTCCATGCCTTACACAGTGTATTACTTAACAAACATTTGTGGAATTTAATTGAATTGACATACACACCTCACTTACCATAGGGATGCAGCCCACAGACTAATTTTCACTGGAACTGATCCCTTTGTGTGTGATTCCTTCCTTGGCTCTGGTTCTTTTTCTCTTTCCCTGGGGCTCCCCTATCAGGCACTGTCAGTCAGCCCTCCCTGAAGCTCCCTTTGACTCTCTGGGTATGTCAGTGCTTTGAGAGCATTGGGTCTCTCCCTAGAGCTGCCTGCCCCCTTAAAGCCATTTTGCTATTAGCTCAGTTGCAGCTCCAATCCAACAGATCCACAGCAATAGAGATATTATTTTAAGATGCAGCCACAACACAGGGACAAATACATCAGAATCTCCTCTGGAAAAACAAAAACTAAGCCTTATTGAAGTAGTGAGTCAGGTCTGTGTTGAATAATAATTCCCATTTCATAGTCTGCACATTGCCTTCCTCACCAGAGGTGCAAGTATTAGATTATAACTCTCACTTTAGACATGAGAAAACTGGAATTCAGAGAATTAATTGACTATCCTAAGGTCACACAGCAAATCAGTTACAGAATTGGAACTCAAACCCACTTCTTCTGACTCCAACCCAAGTCTAGTGTTCTTTCCATTAACTCTATTGCTTCTGTACTTTCAATATGTCTGGTTACAGCTCCAGTAGGAATGAATTGAATATGATAGTAACAAAACAAGTTTTTTAAAAATTCACAAGTACCTTTTATTATTTTACATCTTTTCATGTGAAGGTGAGGGGGAGAGAGGGGGGAGGAGGAGGAGGAGGAGGAGGAGGAGGAGGAGGAGGAGGAGGAGAAGAAGAAGAAGAAGAAGAAGAAGAAGAAGAAGAAGAAGAAGAAGAAGAAGAAGAAGAAGAAGAAGAAGAAGAAGAAAGAAGAAGAAGAAGAAAGAAGAAGAAGAAGAAGAAGAAGAAGAAGAAGAAGAAGAAGAAGAAGAAGAAGAAGAAGAAGAAGAAAGAAGGAGGAGGAGGAGGAGAAGGAGGAGGAGAAGGAGAAGAAGAAGAAGAAGAAGAAGAAGAAGAAGAAGAAGAAGAAGAAGAAGAAGAAGAAGAAGAAGAAGAAGGAGGAGGAGGAGGAGGAGGAGGAGGAGGAGGAGGAGGAGGAGAAGGAGGAGGAAGAGGAGGAGGAGAAGGAGAAGAAGAAAAAGAAGAAGAAGGAGAAGAAGGAAAGAAGAAGAAGAAGAAGAAGAAGAAGAAGAAGAAGAAGAAGAAAGAGGAGGAGGAGGAAGACTGAGAGGAGGAGGAGGAGGAAGACTAGGAGGAGAGAGGAGAGGAAGAAAGTCATGGGTTCCACCAAGTATTTCCTGAACACTTTTCAGAAAAATCTTCATTCTCTGGCCAGATTCTCACTTAGGCAATTGCATCCTGCTCTTATAAACTGTCTCTATATCTCAAATGGACAGAGTATACTTCCATCTAATTTGTCTTGTTGCCCTAATTGGCTTTGCCATGTTGCTCTGTGCGTTCAAAATTGCTGAATTTCATCTCTGCACTCCAGTATGTCCCCAGGGTGTCATTCAATAAATTACCTTTTTCCCCCTCCCATTGCACTGAAAAGTACCCTAGGACCCTGAAAGAGTTAATTTACCTCCAGAAGGTAAGTAGTTACTCACCCAAGAATCAGCCTGGCTACAGATTCTTAGGGGAGTCGAACAGTCTGGGCATATGGCCAATTAGCCATATGCTGTTTTAGCTTCAGGTCATCTGAATGCCTGTTAGCCATAGTGCATGCCCCAAGTGGGCTTCAGCTGTGAATAACACCCAACCTGCTCAACTGAGCTCCAAGACTGTCAAAGAATGTATGCTAGAAATTGTGACACACGAAGAGGATATATTTGTATTCCCATCTGACTTTGAAGGGTCTGTCATCACTCAAAGCTAGGATCTGAGAACCACTAAATATATGGATTGGTTCTAGGACCTTCCTCTCCCAACCAGAATGTAACCTAGAGGCACTCAGGAGTTTCTGGGTGTACCAAATACCTCATCCCCTAGATCCTCTTAGAATAAAGAAGCATTCTTGGGAAACCCTGGTCCATTTCCTTTTCAAAAAAAATAAGCTTTTATTGATTTCTTTTTATTTTTGTATCATCTAAATTTTCCTCTCTGTCTCTCCTCCTCTTCCCTACCAGAAAGCAAGCATACAACAAAGATTTTTTAAGAGAAAAAAAGAGAAAAAAGAGAAAAATTATCAAAATCTGAAAATATATGTGAATTTACTCAACCAAGGATTTTCTGCTTCTGAAAAGGAGTGGGAGGAGGTATCTTCTGATATAATTTCTTTGATGTCATGCATCTTTTCATATCTCTTATTTGGTTCTATCACTGTTCTTTGTCATTACAGCACAATGGAGAAATCATTGGACTTAGGGGCAGAAAGGCTGAGGTCAAATCTTTCCTCAGACACTTACTAATTATATGACCCTGGGCAAATCACTTTAATTTCTATTTGCTTCAGTTTCCCAGTCTGTAAAAAAAGGTGGCGGGGGCGGGGGGGGGGGTGATAATAGCAGCACTCATCTCTCAAGGTTGTTGTGAGGATCAAATGAGATAATATTTGTAAGGTGATTTGCAAACATTAAAGTTGAAATGTAAATTTTAGTTGTTATTATTGATGTTAGTCTTCTGTTTACATTGTTGTAGGCATTGTATCCAGTGCTTTGTTGGCCCTGTTTACTTCATTTTGCATCAGTTCTTATATGTCTTCTCATGTTTCTCTGTATTCCTCATGTCCTTTGTTTCTTACAGCACAGTAATATTCTATCACATTCATATTAAATAATTTAGCCATTCCTTAATTAATGAGCATTACTTTGTTTCTAGTTCTTTGATACCATAAAAAAAATCTGCTTCAAGTATTTTGTTATATATGATTTTTTTTTTTTGCCTTTTTGGAGGGCAATTGGGGTTAAGTAACTTGCCCAAGGTCACACAGCTAGGTTTTTGTTTGTGTGTGCGTTAAGTGTCTGAGGTCGGATCTGAACTCAAGTCCTTCTGACTCCAGGGCCAACGCTCTACTCACTGCGCCACCTAGCCACCCCCATGTATATGATTTTTTGAGGTATATGCATATACTCCAATCTCTGGGTCATTTCTTCAGGGTCTCTTTGGACAGAAGTCAGCATGGCCTCAGAGAAGATGTCTTCCGTCACTGACCTTGTTACTACTTCTACCTTTGAGTTAACAGGATGTCCAATGAACTTTGTCATGTTCAGAATTCCTAAACGAGAAATTGTCAGCAGATTTATGCTCAGCTCAAGACTCTGGATTAAGGTTTTTGCAAATATTTGTGTTTGGGTATCCTTCATTATTGTTGTTCATTCAGAAATAACTAGGGGGCAGAGTGGATAGACCTGTAGACCTGGAGTCAGAAAGACTTAAGTTCAAATCCAGCCTCAGACACTTGCTAGCTGTATGACCCTGAGAAAACCCCTTTATTTCTGTCTGCCTCAGTTCCCTCAGCTGTAAAATTAGGAAAATAATAGTACCTACCTCCCAGGGTTATTGTGAGATATTTGTAAAGCACTTAACCAAATACCTAGAATATAGTAGATGCTTAAAAAATACTTTTGTCCTTCCTTTCCCACAACCACAATATATGTGGAAGACACGATGTGAAAGCCGTGAAAAGAGAACATTTGAAGGATGGTAGAGGGGGGAGGAGACTTCTTCCTTTCTTAGAGGAAAGGTCCCCCAGAAGCCTGAGTGATAGAAAAAATGACTTTGGAGTCAAATGACCTGTGTCTGAATCTAAGCTCTGCCCCTGATTATCTATTTGGCCTTTGGGAAGTGACTTAAGTTTTCTGCGTCTTAGTTTCATCTTCTGTAAAATAAGAGAATATTGTATACAGTAACAGCGATATTATTTTAAGAACAATTTTGACTATTTTAAATAACCAAATTAACTACAAAGGGTCTATGGAGGAAGGTGCTATCTACATTCTGAAAAAGAACTGATAAATAGAAATGTGTGTGTGTATGTATACACACACACACACACACACACACACACACATACATATTTCTGTCTAGTGGTAGCTATCTCTAGGTGAGGAGGGGAGGGAAGAAAAAAAGGAAAAAAGAAAGTGACATGATAACTTTAATATATATTTAAAAGGTATACATATTTAAAAGGAATAGCAATTTTTGCATAAAATTTGCATTTTCATAAAATAAATAAATTTGCAGTTTTATGTTCAATCATCTTTTTTCCCCTATTCTACTATGTTATGGAAAAGCTTGTTTTATTTCTTAAGTTCAGAAATAAATAAATGAATGAATGAATGAAACAAAAAAAAAAGAAATCTAAAAAAAAAATAAATAAGGAGGTTAGGGGCAGCTAGGTAGTACAGTGAGTAGAGCACTGGCCCTGGACTCAGGACAACCTGAATTCAAATCTGACCTCAGAACTTAACACTTACAAGCTGTGTGACCTTGGGCAAGTCACTTAACTCCAATTGCCCTGCCTCCTCCCTTCCCCCAAAATAAATAAAGATAAAAACAAGATAAGGATATTAATCTAGATTATAGGTTCCCAAAATGGTTGATACTACCCCCTGCTGGGCATTGAAACAATGGGAGTAGCAGGTGGTAGTGGTCTCAGGTGCAATTGGGGGTGCTAAGTAAAGATAAGGGGACAGTTGAAGTATAAGGAATGAAGAAAAGTTAAAATTTTGAAAAACCATTCATACATGTTGTGTACAGAGTTGTGTTGTGTTGTGTTGTGTAACAGAGTTAAAGTCATAGTGATTACATCATTTTGCAAATAAACACACAAAATGCAAGTTATAACCAATCAGTGATCAAGTCCACTGACAAGTCTTAACAAGCAAGTGCTAGCAGGTGAGCATGTTGTGTGTTATAGGACAGAATATGTGTCTATAATGAATTGTTTACAATACAATACTATTCAGTAACATGATGCAATATTGCATCATCAATATTTCAATGCAGGAAAAAAGCCCACAAATTTATAATAAATTATTAAATTTAAGGTGTCATTTTAAAAAATTTATTTTTTATATGATACAAAATTTAAAAAAAACAATATGAAAAAAGGGTTAAAGGTAGGTTCCTAGTTTTTGGGAATCTCTGATCTAGACCAAACATCCTTAATCATTTTTAAATAATTGATCTGTAGCAGTGTGGTAAAGCCTATGGGCCCTGTCCCAAAATGAATAATTAAAAAGTTTAGGATCACAAATGCAACTAACAATATTGAAATAGTTGTTTTTTCAAAGACAAGTTTACAAGCCCCAAGTTAAGAATCCCTGGACTAGATTTTTTTCTCTCCCAACCCCCACTTCTCTGTCTCTGTCTCTTCTCTCTCTCTGTTTCTCTCTCTCTCTCTGTTTCTCTCTCTCTCTCTGTTTCTCTCTCTCTCTCTCTCTCTCTCTCTCTCTCTCTCTCTCTCTCTCTCTCTCTCTCTGGCTCTCTCTCTGTTATATTTATTCACAGAATCCCAAGAGCTCAGTTTTAAGGGATCTTAGAGGCATCTAGTCTGACATTTACCTTAATGGGAATCCCTTTTACAACATAACTGACAAGTAACCATCCAGTCTTTAATTGAAGAATAAAAGCCCAGTAAGGTTTCACATTTCAGGCATCCTTTGGCCATTTCTGATTAAGATCCTAAGAGCACTGGCCCTTATCAAATGTCAGATGTTGCATTTTCATTAACAAATAGGCTGTTAGAGTTGGAAGGAACCGTAGAAGATGTCTAATTCAATCTTCTACCCAATGAAGAGAGATCTTTGAACATGTTGACTGTAAGGTGTATATTAGACACCCAAAGCTATATGACCAAAAGGAAATTGTGGATGTGAGTTTGGAGGTTAGGGTTAGATAAGTAGATCTAAGAATCATTAGTGTGAAAAAGATCATTTAATCCATGGGATGAGATTGATGAGATGATCAGATTCTCAAGTGAAATAATATAGAGAAGAGGACCCAGATCAGAGTCTTGGGGGATACTCACAATCAATAGGTATAACTTGGACAAAGGAAATTCAGAAAGAGCAGTCAGACAGGCAGAAAGTGTATCAAGTTAGAGAAGTGACATGAAAACCTAGAGATAATAAAAATATTAATCAGAAGAAAGTGATTGGCAGTGTCAAAGTTTTCAGAAAAATCAACAAAGATGAAGAAAGACAAAAGGCCATTAAATTTAGCCATTAAGAAATCAGTGGTCACTGGAGAAAGTTGATGAGCTCTGAACCCAGACTATAGAGAGTTAGGATCAAGTGGTCAAGCAGTCTCTCATTCACCCCTTTTGGTGACTAGAAATTCCCTGTTTCAAAAAGCAGTCCATTCCACCACATTTTAATGACTAATTTTTAGAGTGGTATTCTTTATATTGAGCTGAAATCTGCCTCCCCATAATTTCTACCCATAAACCTTCCCTTCTGGTAATTTTTCTCTTCCTTTTCCATTTATTTTTTGTGTTCTGGACCTAAACAGAGTAAGCTTAATCTCTTTTCCATATGGCAACCTCTCAAGTATTTAGAGACACTTATCATGTACCCTCTGAAGTTTTCTCTTCTTCAGGCTAAACATTCCCCAAGCCCTTCTAGAGTTACTCATATGACAGAGTTTCCACACCTCTTGCCATTCTGGTCACCCTCCACACGCTTCAATTTGTTAATGTCAATCTTAAAATATATCATCTAGTACTGAACTCAAAACGCCAAATGTTATCCAGCTAATGTAGAGAACATCAGGACTATTGTATTGCCTTCTTCTAGAAACTGAATGCAACTTCTTTTGGTCTGGACTTGTGATCTTATTGAACTCAAAATGTGTAGAGAGGAAATTCCCTTTACCAATTCAGATCAGCATACCTTCTGTTATCTCATAGTCTCAGAGAGTTGCCTGGAGCACTGAGAAATCAAGTATAGAAATGAAACTAGTATCTGTCAGAAACAGCACCTGAACATTGGTCTTCCTGCATTTGAGATCAACTCTCTGTCCACTATACCACACTGCCTCTTATTAATGTAGCCTAAGATAAAAAAACACTTCAATATTTCAATGAATCCATAACAATTAGGATCAAATTAGATTTTGACAATTGTCAAATTGGTGAAAATAATATTTCCTTCCTTCTGTGATTATCTCTAACTTATCAAATATGTGTGTGCATATATATATATATATATATATGTTTGCATGTATGTATATCTTGTTTTTACATAGATGTTTATATGTTTTCTCCCTCATTAGACTTTGAGTTCCTTAAGAGAAAGTACTGTCTTTTGCCTTTCTTTGAATCCCCAACAATATTCACAATACCTAGCACATTTCAGGCACTTAATTAATGCTTGTGACATTTTGAGTTTCCTTTATGCTCAAACCTCTGTGTTTTACTTGCACTGCTGTTGACAGAGGTTCCCCTTGTTCCAAAATTGTGCATTTTAAAAAAATATATACAAATGTAAGGCTTTATATGTACCCCTTATTGAATTTTATCATCTAAACTTTAGCATGACTCTGTAGACAGCTTATTTTTTTAAATTTGAGTCTGTTATGTAACATTTTGCTATTTCTCCAAACTTTGAGTTATTCACAACTACAACTCTAACCATCTCATATTTTTATCCAAGTCATTGGTAAAAATACTGAATAGAACAGAATCTGAAAACATGCGCCTAGATAATCAATCCCCTCTAGGTTGAAATATTTCTATTAATCAGTACTCTTTGGCTATGGCTGTTCAACGACCATGAATTCATCTGGTATAGGGAGCTTCTTACCCCGGTAAATCTATTATATTAGTTCAAACTATAACAAAATTTAATGGATTAACCTAAACAGTTTTAGCTTCCCCCAAATCATGTGCGAATATAGTCCCATCAGGTCCTATCTTTCACAGAATCTGAAAGTCTTCCAGTTGTCCCAACATTGTTAAAGCTCACTTACCAATAACTCAATGTATATTGAAAATTGGGGTGATCAGTGTCCACACCTTCGATATCTTACCTTCCTTTATATACCTAGAGAATCCGTCCTTCAAAACCCTTACAAAATCTTGGACTTTGTATTTATCTTTAAAAAATGCAACCAAGATATCATCAATAACTTTCCATCCATATTTTCCATTTCTATTAAAAATTTTGCAAGAGTAATCTCTACAAGGACATTCTTGAAAAGGATACTAAAAAAGAACAAATGGGACAGGACACCAGGACAGGACAATAAGGGGGGGAAGCGAGAGGGGTTCTGTGCTGTTTTCCAGTAAGCCCTGGGAAAAGAGCATATTACCCAGCCAGGGCTAGTTTTGACAAGAGCCACATAGCATAGAGACCTAGGCTGGTGTACCAAGAATCTCAGGAAACTGAGATGAAAATAAAGATCTCAGAAAGAAAGAGAAAAAAACCCTCAAGGAAGATGAATATAAGCAGTAAAATCAGCAGGGAAAACAATAACACCATAAAAAAATATGGGCACCAGATTTTAAAAATGAGTTCAGGAATATATGCTGCCAAACAAAGGGAAATTATCCCACACTTCATGAAACAGATGACCCTGTGGAATGTGAGAACATGAAACCACAATACACTGTTGTAAGAGAATTATGGGAACAGAATTAATAACCTAAACAGAAAAATAATGGACAGAATTAAAAAACTAAAATTTATAGCAAAACAAGAAATAGAATTCTCACCAAAGAAAGAAAAGACAAAACAATATATTGGTGGTGCAAATACCTAAAAAAATCTAAAAAACAAAATAGAGAAGCAAAAAAAAAAATTAACCTTTTCAGAAAATATGCTCATTGTGCAAGTATAACACTCTGATCTCAAAGACAGAATGTATAGAGACAATTTAAAACCCATAGATCTCCCAAAAGAATATAACAGGAAAAAAAAAACCTCAAAACCATAATGCAGGATATAATAGAACTGCCCATAACTTCTGAACAAATCAAATGAAATACAAATTGAAAGAATTCACAAATCACCTCCAGAAGAAAATGAAGGTTAAAACCTCCAAGACACACTTTGGTTAAATTTAACAATTCAATTTAGAAACAACAAATTTTGCAGGCAATCAGGAGAGAGTCCTTCAAATACAAAGAAAAAGTTGAATAAGGCAAGACTATTCTGCATCCACCAGAAAACAAAGAAGGGAATGGAATAATATGTTCCAAAAAGCAATGGAACTCAGTATGCTGCCCAGAGTGACCTACCATGACAATCTGAACTTAACTATTCATGAAAAAATATAACATTCAATAAGAAAGAGGCATTTAAAAAAAAGAAAGAGGCATTTAAAATACTTTTAGAAAGAAAACCAGAACCAAAGAAATTATTTCTCGAACACTCCAAGCAATAGAAATACAGGAAGACTGAATAAATGCAGCAAGACAGCAACAGTAACAACAGAGAGACTAGTAAGAAACTTCTTTCTAAATGTGCACAAGGAGACAGGGGTAAAAGCAGAAGTTCAGGTAAGGTGACAATAAAAAGGTGACTATGAGGGGATGGAATCAGAGGGTAGGAATATGTAATCTTTGAGAATCAAATTAATGGCTAGCAATGAGGGGGAGGTGATCCCTCTGGTTTCGAAAATAGAATTGCCAATAAGGAGTGGGGAAGGACTGAAAAGGGCATGAAAGGAAGGAGGCTTTGTTTTGATGGTAGCAAGGTGTTCCATTGATGAATGATGCCATGGGTGAAAAGAGACAGTCTCTGAAGGGAGATGAAGACCTCACACTGGGTGTGGCCTGAAGGACTTGGTGCTTAAAAAGTCTACTCACCCTACTTTGGTAGGGGAGAAGTTGGGAGTTCTGAAGGTAACTGGCACCTGGAGAAGTGAAAAAGCATGAACACAGGCAGGAAATTTTGAAGTAAATGTAGAAAAGTACCCAAGAATGAACAGATCAGTAGTGGGTTGCATAATCAGGGATATGATGGGGACAGTGCCCTAGCATGGAGCAATGTTCTCTCTGAAAACTGAATAACTGGCATTCTTCTGAGAATGAGGCAATGTAAAAGGGGAATCCACAGACCTAGCTCTATAAGGCAATAGTAGAAACTGCCTAGATGGCAAAGGCTAGAATGGATGCCTTGGAAGCTTTGATTACTTGAAGACTACGGAGAAAAGAGAGAAATCAGAGAATTTAAGGGTCATTAATGAGAGACAAAAAGGGAGATGGATAATGAAGAGAATAAAATGAATTGTTTTTGAAAAATGTTGCAAAAAAGGAAATTTAAAAAGCAAATTAACAGGACTAGTTGAAAGGGAATAATGGAAAAGGGAATCTGAGAAGAAATAAAAAGGGATGAAAATTCTATAACTAGACAAAAGCAAAAGATATTAAAAAAAAGAACTAATAATTAAAATCCTAAAGGAAAAGGGGTAATAAACAAGGAGAAAGAGAGTATGTAGAAATAGAATTTACTTAAAAAAAAAAGATTAAGGTAAAGTAATTGAAGGAAAATCGGAATTGTATTTAAAGAGGGGGAAAATCATAACTTGAAAAAGCCCAATATCAAAGGTAGATGGAAGAGAATATAAACCTAACTCTCATAATTTTAAATGTGAATGAACTAAACAATATAACAAAATGAAAAAGAGAGACAAATTGAATGAAAAAATATAACTCTATAATTTTTTGCTTAAAAAAAACCTTTAAAAAAAAAAGACATGCATATATTAAAACTGAGGGACTAGGAAACAGCACGTCCAAGCCACTCTCCCCCCAGCTCACCTCAAAACTATGTAAAAGGGAACTCTGAACTTCTGGAGCCCCAGCACCCAAAGAACGACACAGAAAAGCTAACCTCCTACTGAGGACAGCCCAGCAGCCCTGCAGGAAGGACCAGCACAGCACTCTGGGAGCTGGCAGCACAGCACGCAGTGGGCGGGGAGCCGAGCCCAGGTCTACTTGAGCCTTGGTTTTAGCCCCAGGGAAGCTAGGTCAGCAGCCAGCTGGAGGGACCCCAGAACACCAGCAGCTGTGGTTACTCCAGAATTATCAACATAGACATGTCTAGGAAAAAGTGAGAGGTTAGTGCCCTCTGGACGTTGGGAACAGTATTTGGGGAACGTGTAGGCTTCCTCCCCTGGGGGCTAGAAGCCGCTGAGGAGACACACCATTTTGTAGTTTTCAGTGGCAGCTCCAGCTCCTGGCCTGCGAACTGTAGGAAGATCCAGCGATCAGCGTTGGGGGCTAAACACTCTTGTGTTAACCTCCCTGGATCTTGATTGTGATCTGGGGGGGGGAGGTCATGAAGTGGATATTCAGCTTGCCAGAAACAGAAGTTGTCCCCCCACACGTTTGGGACAGAAGCTCTTCTGTCTGGTGACAGAGTCATATTGTGGCAACAAGCCCAAAAGTCAAGTAATTAAGTGGCAACATGCCAAGGCACAGGAAAAAAAAAATAAACAGAAAAATGCAACATTAGACTCCTATTTTGGGGGCAAAGAGGATCGAAGCATAGAACAGGAGGAGGACTGTGAGGTCAGAAATGCTGCTCCAAAAGCCCCAAAGGAAAATATGAGTGGGTTACAGGCCATAGAGGACCTTAATAAGGACTTTAAAAATCAAATAAGAGAAGTGGAGGAAAAATTGGGAAGAGAAATGAGAAGGATGCAAGAAAAGTATGAAATGAGGGTCAACAGCCTGACTGAGGTAAAAAACACCTTAAAAAATAGACTAACTCAAATGGCAAAGGAGGCCCAAAAGGGCAATGAGGAGAAGAATGCATTAAAAAGCCAAATTTGCCAGATGGAAAAAGAATCACAAAAGTTCACTGAGGAGATTCATTCCTTCAGAGTTAGACTGCGGCAAATGGAAGCTAATGACTTTATGAGAAATCAAGATGCTGTTAAGCAGATCCAAACAAATGAAAGATTAGAAGGCAATGTGAAATATCTCATGGGAAAAACCACTGACCTGGAAAATAGATCCAGGAGAGATAATTTAAAAATTATTGGACTACCTGAAAGCCATGACCAAAGAAAGAACCTAGAAATCACCCTTCAAGAAATTCTCAAGGAAAATGGCCCTGATGTTTTAGATCCAGAGGGCAAAATAGAGCTTGAAAGAATCCAGAGATCACTTCCTGAAAAGACCGCAAAAAGAAAACTCCCAGGAATATTATAGCCAGGTTCCAGAATCCCCAGATCAAGGAGAAAATACTACAAACAGGCAGGAAGAAACAATTTCAATATTGTGGAAACACAATCAGAATAGCCCAGGACCTGGCAGCTTCTACACTGAGGGATCGAAGGGCATGGAATACGATATTCCAGAGGGCAAAACAGCTGGGACTGAACCCAAGGGTCACCTACCCAGAAAAACTGAGTATTTTGTTTCAGGGGAAAATATGGTCATTCAGTGGAATAGAGGACTTTCAAGCATTCTTGAGGAAAAACCCAGAATTGAATAGAAAATTTGACATCAAGACACAAGAAGCAAGAGATGCCTGAGAAGGTAATCAGGGAAAAGAAATCAAAAGGAACTTATCAAAGTTGAACTATTTACATTCCTATATGGAAAAGCAATAACTGTGACTGATGATATCTTTCTCACTATGAAAATAATGGAAGAAGGGTGTGTGATCATATGAATAAATATGTGAATGTGTGTGTATATGGTTAGTTATATATGGATAGAGGGCATAGGTTGAATTTGTTGGGAAGGGAGAATACTCAAGGGATGAAATTATGAGGTGAGAGAGGAAAGTGGCAAGAGGAGATGGGGAGAGACATGGTAGGGTAAACTATCTCATGTAGGGGAAGTGGGTGCTAAGGAGGGGGAGAATAAGGAAGGCTAAAAGGGCAAAACCACATTCACATTGAATTTGGTTCAGGGAGAAAATGACATACATACTAAATGGGATATATCAACCTGCAGCAGGATAGGGGGAAGGGGGATGAGAGGAGGGATGATGGATGGGAGGGCATCCTTGGGGTGAGGGGAGGTTGGAAGTACCCACTATAGAAGAGGGACAGGATCATGTAGGGAATGGACTGGGTGGGGGGTGGGATGAGTGGGAGGGAATTATAAGCAGCCTTGTACAATATATCTACTATGATAATGTTTTGTATAGCTAGACATGTACAATATATACTGAATTACTTATCTCCCCAGAGGGAATGGGTGACAAGGGAGGAAGGAAATGGATCTGAAATTCGAGGTCTTAACATTAAATGTTTCAAACATATATAAATACTATTATTAATACTCTTTTGCTTATAATTGGGAGATAAGATGTGCAGGCATTGGGACACAAAGATTCACCTTCCTCTAATGGAAAAGTCGAAGGGGGTATGGGAGAAGGTATGGGAGAGAGCAGATTGGAGGAAGCGATATCTTGCGGGACTACTATTCTGGGAGGGTGGGTAGGGGAAAAACAGGGCGAGAAAATGCTTGTAACTCAAAATCTGGCGGAAATGAATGATGTAAAACAGAAGTTAATAAAGCATTTGTTTAAAAAAATTATTGGACGACCCAAAAGCCATGATCAAAGAAAGAACCTAGAAATCACCCTTCAAGAAATTCTCAAGGAAAATGGCCCTGATGTTTTAGATCCAGAGGGCAAAATAGAGGTTGAAAGAATCCATAGATCACCTCCTGAAAAAGATCCCAAAAAAGAAAACTCCCAGGAATATTATAGCCAGGTTCCAGAATCCCCAAATCAAGGAGAAAATACTCCAAGCAGCCAGGAAGAAACAATTTCAATATTGTGGAAACACAATCAGAATAGCCCAGGACCTGGCAGCTTCTACCCTGAGGGATTGAAGGGCATGGAATATGATATTCCAGAGGGCAAAACAGCTGGGACTGAACCCAAGGGTCACCTACCCAGCAAAACTGAGTATTTTATTTCAGGGGAAAATATGGTCATTCGGTGGAATAGAGGACTTTCAAGCATTCTTGAGGAAAAAACCAAAGTTGAATAGAAAATTTGACATCCAGACAAGAAGCAAGAGATGCCTGAGAAGGTAATCAGGGAAAAGAAATCAAAAGGATCTTATCAAAGTTGGAGGAAGTGATATCTTGTGGTACTGCTAATCTGGGAGGGTGGGTAGGGAAAAAATGGGAGGAAAAAAATTGTAACTCAAAATCTTGCGGAAATGAATGATGTAAAACAGAAGTTAATTAAGCATTTGTTTAAAAAATAAAATAAAATAAAATAAAAAACTGAGGGTCTGGAAAAAGATTTATTAGGCACCAAAAGAATAAAAAAGAGTTGTAATTATTCCATTTAAAAAAGAAAAAAGAACATTCAAAACATAAAACGTAATAAACAAGGAAAGTGTATAATGCTTAAAATAACCACAGGAAACAAATCTATGCCAGTAATAAAATATATGCTCTATGTGCCTTAGAATCAAAATTCATAAAGGTAACAGTATCTGAGTTTCAAGATGAAATAGACAGTGACATGATAGTGAAAGATATTTTAGTATCCCTCTCTCAGTTTTGGATAAATCAAACAGAAAGCTAAACAAAAGGGGAAAACATGGAACTGAACAAATTACTAGAGAAACTAGAGTTAAAAGACTTATGGCATCTTGTAAATGGGTCAGTAAAAGAATATATACATGTATAATTTATCAGCACCACATGGAATGTTTAATAAAAGTTGACCATGCAGTAGGGCACAGATTTATTATTAAAAATATAGAAAGGTAAAAATAGTTTCTGTTTTCACAAACCATAATGAAATAAAAATAGTTATTGGATCAGGGACCACAAACAAAAGATATAGACTTAAATGGAAACTTAATAATGAAATCTTAAATAATGAGTGAGTCAAAGAACAAATTATAGAAGCAATTAAAAATTATGCAAAGTGAAATGACAATGATGAAACAACATATCAAGGTTTCTAAGATGCAGCTAACAATTCACAGACAAAAGAATCATATCTTTACAAGCATACATTAATAAAATAGAAAAAAAGATTAATGAAATAAATGTGCATTAAAAAATTAGAGAGCCAACAAATAAATGAATCTAGAATAAACACAAAAGAGGAGATACTAAAAGTTAGATGGAAATAGATAAATTGGAAACAAAAAAATTATAAAAGCCAATTACTTGAAAATAAAATTGATAAACCCTTAGATAATCTGATTAAAAGAAAAGAGCAGGGAAGAGTCAAGATGGCAGAGTTGAAACAGCTCTTCCACATAGCTCCAGCTCCCACAACTTCCAAATTCATGTAAAAGGGGAATGTAAACAACCTCTGGAGCTCCAGAACCCACAAAATGACACAGAGAAGCTAACCTCTCCATGAGGACAGCCGAGCAGCCCAGCAGGGACAGGCCAGCAGAGCTCTCTGGGAGCCAAGCCCAGGCCCACTTTAGTCAGAGGTTTTAGCCCCAGGGCGGCCTGACCAGCAGCCGGCTGGAGGGACCCCAGAACACTAGCAGCTGTGGTGTTTCCAGAATTATCAACAGACAGATGCCATGGACAAATTGAGAGGAGACTTTGGGACTCATTTTGGCCTCTTTCCCTGGGGGCGAGAAGCCGCTAAGGAACTGCTACACAGCTGCTGCTAGTTTGCAGCTTCAGTTCCTGGCCTGTTAAATGTAGGGGGATCCAGCAATCAGTCTGGGGGGTAATTGTGCTTGCTTTAACCCTTCTTGGATCTGGATTGCAGTCTGGGGTAGAGGTCTTGGGGTGTGTAACCAGCTTGGCAGAGTGTGTGGAGGCTTCAGAGAGGCCACCCAACTAATACCTCCAGCAATTGAGAAAACTCCAGCATTTGGGACAGAAGCTCCCCTGGCTGGTGGCAGAGTCCTACTGTGGCAACAAGCCCAAGGGTCAAGTAATTGAGAGGCAACATGCCTAGGCAAAGGAAACAAAATAAACAGAAAAATTCAACATTAGACTCCTATTTGGGGGACAAAGAGGAATAGAACTCTGGAAGCAGAGTTCTACTGTGGTAAAAAGCTCAAAAGTCAAACAACTGAGTGGCAACATGAGTAAGCAAAGGAAGCAAAGCAAGCTTAGCAATATAACTTTAGACTCCTGTTTGGGGGACAAAAAGGATCAAAACATGGAACATGAGGAAGACAACAAACTCAGAACTCCTGCACCAAAAGCTTCCAAGACAAATATGAACTGGTTACTGGCCATAGAGGAGCTTAAGAAGGATTTTGAAAACCAAATAAGAGAAATGGAGGAAAAATTGGGAAGGGAAATGAAAATGATGCAAGAAAATCATGAAAATATAGCCAGCAACCTGACTGAAGAAAATAACACCTTAAAAAATAGACTAACTCAAATGGCAAATGAGGCTCAAAAAGCCAATGAGGAGGAGAATTCCTTAAAAAGTTGAATTTGCCAGATGGAAAAAGAATCTCAAAGCTCACTGAAGAGAATTATTCCTTCAGAATTAGACTGGAACAAATGGAAGCTAGTGACTCTATGAGAAATCAAGATACTATTAAACAGATCCAAACAAATAAAAAATAGAAGGCAATGTGAAATATCTCATTGGAAAATCCACTGACCTGGAAAATAGATCCAGGAAAGATAATTTAAAAATTATTGGACTACCTACCAAATCATCCTTCAAGAAATTTTCAAGGAAAACTTCCCTGATGTTTTAAAACCAGAGGGTAAAATAGAGGTTGAAAGAATCCACCAATCACCTCTTTTAAAAGATCCCAAAAAGGAAACTCCTAGAAATATTATTAAAAATGATCATAATCATATTAAAAACTAAAACACCCAAGGCCAAAATTATCATCTCAATAAAAGCATAAAAAGCCTTCAACAAAGTAAAAAATTTTATGCTAAAAATCCTACAAAGTATAGGTATATAAATATCTTTTGAATATCATAACAACTTCTATCTAAAATCAAAAGCAACCATCATATGTAATGGGAATATGCTACTGCTTTTTCTGATAAATACAGAAGCAAGAATGTTCACTCTTTTCATCATTATTTAATATAGTTCTGGAAATTCTAACAACAGTTATTAGTCAAAAGAAAGTAATCAAAAGCATAAAGATAGATCAAGAAGAGATAATGCTATCATTATTTTCCTAATAATATGAAAGTTTACATAGAAAGTTCTAAGGAATCAGCAAAGATATGAATTGAGACAACTAATAGCTTCAGCAAAGTAGGGAGTTACAAAATAAACCCTCAAGAATCAATAGCATTTCTATATGAAATAACAAGCACAAGAAGCAATTATGGAAAGGAAACTGTCTGGAGACTGACCTACCAAAGCACACAAAAGAAATCAAGAGCAATACCTGGAAATATTCAGTGCTCATGACTGGGTCATGCCAATATAATAATAATGGCAATACTACCAATATTAATTCATGCTTTTAATGCTATACCAATCAAATTACCAAGGGGATACTTTATAGAAGTTGATATAATAATAAGAAAAATTAGTTGAAAAAACAAAAGACACACTATCAGAGAAAATGATGAAAAGAAGTAAGGACAAAGGTGAATAGCATTTCCAAACCTCAAACTACATTATAAAACAACAGTCACTAAAACCATCTGGTATTGATTTTAAAAATAGATGAATGGAAAAGACTAGCTAAGGAATGATAAAAACAATAGAACCCGATACTCTAATGTTTGACAAAGTGGAAAACCTAAATTATCTGGAAAAAAATTATTCAATGATAAAAACTACTGGGAAAACTAGAAAGCAGTCTGGCATAAATTAGGTTTAGACCAACACCTTAAACCACATCTTACAATACAATTTAAATGGATGTGACCTTAATATTTAAGGTAATAGTATAAAAAAATTAGAAGAGAAAGATATCATATCCTTCTCACAAATATGGATTGGAGATATATTTTAACCAAACAAAAGGTAGAGGCAATTTACAAAAGATAGAATAAATAACTTTGATTATTTGAAACTTAAAATCTGCACAGACAGAATTAATGTATCTAAGGTAAAAAGAGAAATGGTTGAATAGGGAAAAAAATCTTTGTATCAAATTTCTCTGAAAATGATTTGTTATCTAAGACATAATAGTTAACTAGCTAGCTAGATAATTAGACAGACAGATAGATAGATGATAGATATGTATATATGCACTTACTTTTTATATATAACAATTTGTACATATGTATATATAAATCATTTTATAATTAACATAAATGTATATATAATTTGTGTGTATGTATGTGTGTATAAAACTAATAGTCATTCCCCAATAGATAAATCATCAAAAGATATGAATAATTCTCAAAAGAATTGCAAAATAATCACAACTGCAAGAAAGAATACTCTATCTCACTAATAAGAGAAATGCACATCAAAACAGCTCTTACATTTCACATGATACCTGATTAATTGACAAAGATGAAAAAATAACAATAATCAATGACGAAGAGGTTGTAGAATAACAGGCACACCAATATATTATTTGTGGAGCTGAGAAATGGTACAACCATTTTGGAAATCAATTTAGAATAAATAAAATAACTAATTCCCTTATTTTTTGAACAAGAGACTCCATGACTTAGCTTATGCCCCAAGAAACCATTGATAAGAAGAAAGTCCTGAAGATTCTAAAATATTTATAGCGGCATTTTTTGTGTAATAGCAAAGTTTGGGAAAAAGGTATATCCCTATCAATTGAGGAATGACTAAATAAATTGTGGTATATTAATGCTCTGGAATATTACTGTGTTGTAAGGAATAAGGGGTATGGTGAATATAGAGAAGTATGGAAATATTTATATGAACTGATGCAGAATGAAGTAAGCAGAGATAAGAAAACACCATATACAATAACTGTAACAATTTATATGGGGCGGGGGGAATTGCACACCAAAAAAATCAAACGTAAATGTAAGAAAATTTATAAAGTCCAAGCAGAACTCAAGTGAAAATGCATCAGAGAATACCACATCCCACCCTCTTGTGGAGGTGAAAAGTCCATCAGTATCACACTACATATGCTTTCAGATTTTTTCAATGTATCGATCAACTGTGCTGATTGTTTTCCCTTTTTAAAAATCTATTTGTACACAGGGTTTCTAGAAGGAAAAATGGAAGGAATACCTAGGGTAATTATGATGATATAAGAAACAAAAGATATCAATAAAAACACTTATTTTTAAAAAGTTATTTAGAATGTGAGCTAATCTATAGATGCTCTGAAAGCAGCTTTGGGAGCAACCTTAGTAGCAGTTAGGATGCTAGGAATGATGTGTCCTTCATCCTGTACCCAAATGGCTTTGTTTTCTTCTTTTAGGTTTCTCTATTTTGAAAGTTTTTCAGTCCATGTAATCTGGAGAGGTTGAGTACTCATTATAATGACATCTATTAAAAATGTTTTTCTTAAATCTTTATGGATTAATGTTACATCTATGCTATTGTATAGGGCAACATTTTTATCTATAATGATGCCCTGGTTGCAATATAGGGTATTTGTTGAATTCTCAAGGATATTTTGGGAACTGTATTTATAGTTATGAAGATTGGTCATCTTTTAGTTTACAAAGTATAGTAAATTTATCATCATTATTCCATAGGACTACTCTATTTTTTCAGTTTTTAAAAAGTTTTATTGATGCATTTTTCTTTACATTACAAATATTTATATTTCACCCTCACTCTGAGAGGTCTTTCATAACAAAATAAAACAATTATTCAAAACTAACAATACAGTGACCTCATCTGAAAGTACCTGAAATATCCTACAGCTGCAGCACTCTGCCAACTATTTTTACTTTTTTTAATTGACAGAAACCTATTTTCTCTCCCTACTACTTCCTTACCCCATTAAAATAAATAGAAAAGAAAAACAGATTCCTTGCAACAAATATGCAGAGGCCAAGCAAAACAAATTCCCTCATTGATTGTATTCACTCATGCACATACACACATACACACACACGCACACACACATTATTTGTTTGTTTGGTTGTTGTTCTTTGTGCTTGAAGAAAACCAAAATGACATCACTATGTTGGGGTCAAAGTGCAATGTGTTCAACTGTGATTAATCAGACCAATATGAACTTGGAAGACTCTACCACAGGCTGGGCACAGATAGTCCATATTAACACTTGAAGGAGAGATGTCTCTAAATTTGCACATCTGAGATTTCTTTTTAGCTACTGCAATTCTGCTTTGTTCATAGAACACAGCATCTTCTTTAATGCAGGCATACCAGTGTCAGTGACTTCTATGTCTCACAATCAATTTTAAAATTCTTCAGAGAGCCCTTGAGAGTGTCCCTGTATTGCTTCTTCTGACCTCCATGCAAGTGCTTTCCTTGTGTGAGCCTTTTAGACAAACATTCATTTGCCATTTGAACTCTGCAGTACGGTTTGAATGCCTTGGCAGTTCAGCTTGAGAAAGGACCTCAGTGTCTTCAGAAGGATCTTCAGAATCTTCCTAAGACAATTCAAGTGAAAGAGATTCAGTTTCCTGGCATAGTGCTTGTTTCATAGGAATACAGCAATGAGGTCATTATAACAGCTTTGTAGACCTTCATTTTCGTAGGCAACTTACTCCCACACTTTCCCTTGGAGCTTACCAAATTCTGAGCTAACTCTGGAAATTCATGCATCAACCTCTTCAATATGTCTATCCCTGGAAAGCATACTGCCAAGGTAAGTGAACTTATCCACAGCATTCACACTTTCTCCATTTGCTGTAATCAATGGTTCCATGTATTGATGGTGTGGTACTGGTTGGTGGGGAACCTCTGTTTTCTTGGTGTTAATTGTCAAGCCAAAATCAGTACAAGAAGCAAAGGATAGATCCATGCTCTGTTACATCTCAGCCTCTGAGGCTGCATTGAGTACATAATCATCTATGAACATATACATAATATATATATATAGAGAGAGAGAGAGAGATACACATATGTGTACATATTATATATGTATTTGTATGTGTGTATCTCATTCTATACCCAAAATCTATTACCTCTGGGTCAAGAGGTTCATAGCATGTTTCATTATTGGTCTTCTGAAATCATGGGTGGTCATTGTATTGATCATAGTTCTTAACAGCTATCAAAGCTCTTTGACTTTATGGTGTTGCCATTACATTATTTCAATTGTTCTCCTTGTTCTGCTCATTCTATTCTTCATCAGTTTGTAAAAGTCTTCAAATACTCAAGGATAGCTGTATTGACCTCTGCCTAACTCTTCTCTTCATGCTAAACATCTTCAATTCTTTTAACATGTTCTCCCCAGTTCAGGCCCTTAATCACCTCTTGCTGGAATATTACAATACCTTCCCCAATGACCTCTGTGCCTCAAGTCTCTTCCCATTCCAATTCACCTTCCACTCAGATCCTAAAGCAATTCTCCTCAAACACAGGCCTTACCACACCACTCCAATTCCAAATAAACTCCAATGGTTACCTTTTACTTTTAGCATAAAATCAAAACTTTCACTTGATCTTTAAAAGCCCCTCACAACATTTTTCAACTTATTATTCATTACTCCCCTCCACCCACCTGTAGCAGCAAGCACCCTAGCATACCAAGGATGGCTGCTAGCACAGGTTTTGGATCTGTTTTTCTAAAGGAAATCAACTCAAAAAGGGGTTAACAATCTAACTTAATCAAGCTGAATTTACGTCATCCAATATATATCATATCAATATATCATGCAGCACCCTGAACTTCAGAGAATACAAACAGAAGTTACAAGTAGACAAAAAATACAGACAGAGAAACAGACTTACAGACAGGGCTTCCACCTGTCTGACCCTTATATCCATACCTAGTTAGTTGCCAGAGAGAGAAGCACCAACATCTGAGTTTTCAAAGCTGGGGGTTCAATGGCTGCCCAGAGTCTCATCTGGCCAAATCACACAACTCTTCCCAAAGTGAGCCCCAAAGCAAAACCTCACATCAGGGTATATATAGCCTTCTCCTGGGTCAGAGAACATCACGACCCTCATGACCCACTGCCCAATCACAAAGTAACAAAATGTGGGTAATCCTGAAAAACAAGCCTCCCACCACAGGCTCCATGTGACCACGTTAAGCCTAGTAGGGAGCAGAGTATATTTTCAAATCAGGGAAGTTCCTCAAATTCACTTAAACCTATCAAGGGGCTAAGGGACAGGGAAGATCTTCAAATTCCCATTACCATTACACCACCCTACCTCTAGCCCTATTGGCCTCACACATTATCAGGAGGGTGCTAGAACCAACAAAAACTGGTAGATTTTAAAACTTTTAGTGTGAAAATTTACACCTCAGCAATCAGTAATAGCTATAAATCAGGCTTTAATTTGTTGTTTTGGTTGCTTCTCTAGACTTACAAAGTGTTAATAACACAGATTAAACATAAAGTGTGTATGATGCATTTTTCCCCACAGAACCTGTTGCTACACATTTGCTAGTACACTGATTCTTCTTAATATAAACATTGTTTGAGATCATCAGGAGAATAGAAGTCTCAGGGAATGAAGTCCTCACCAGACTGGATTCATGGTGACCATAGGTTAACAACAGTAATAACAAAGACACCAGTAACTGGCATTTAGGGAGCCCTTTAAAGGTGCTTTGTGTCTATTATCTCATTTGACATCATAGTTCCTCTGCACATTCTCTTCCCCTTCTGGTCTCTGTCTTTACAGTGACTGTGTCCCATGCCTGTAATGTTCTCCTTTCTCACCTCAAACTCTTAGAACCTTTCAAGACTTAGCTCAGGTATGACTTTCTACAGGAGATCTTCACCAGTCTCCCTTCTAATAGCATCACCTCCCATAAAGTTGCTTCCTTTCTACCTTGTATCTTTTGGTCCTGGGTTTATGTACTATGTTGTCTTCTTCATTAGACCATGAGGTCATGGAGGGCAGGGGCTGTTTTTCTTTTTTCTTTGTATTCCCAAAATTCATCAAAGCTCCGGGCACATGATGAACCTTTAAAAATGCTTGTCCTCTGTCTCCCATATGGAGAATGCTCCCTCTCCTTGCCTCCATTCATTGGCTTCCTTTAAGTCCCAAGTAAAATCTTATCTTCTACAGGAAGCCTTTCCCAATGCCTCTTAATTCTAGTATTTTCCCTCTCTTAATTATTTCCTACCTATCCTGCTGATAGGATCTAGCCTATTGATATATAGCTGGTTTGTACACATTTGTTTACTTCTTGCCTCCCCCGTTAGATTCTGAACTTCATGAGGGAAGGGGATATCTTTTGCCTCTTTTTTTGTTTCCCTATAACTTACCATAGTGCCTGGAATACAGTAGGTATTTATTAATAAATGTTCACTAGACTAAGTGACAGACACAGTCTGGCTATGTCAGAGTCCAGTGGGACTACCACCTTCTTATTGTTAGAAGCTAGCCTTCTCTTAAGTCAATCCTAGAGTGCATTAGCATTTTTGACTCATATTATGCTTAAAGTCCATAAAACTCGTTAATCTTTTTAGAGAAAAAAAAAAACATTGTCTAATCACAGTGGTAGCACAATAGATAGAACATTAGAACTGGAATGAAAAACACCTGAGTCTCTCCTATAAGCTGTGTGAACCTGGAGAAGTTTCTTAAACTCTGCCTCAGTTTCCTCAACCATAAAATGGGGGCAATTACTGCCCATCTCACAGGGTTTTTATGAGGATCAGGTGAGATAATATGTGTGAGGCACTTAGCACATTGTCAGGCACATAGCAAGAAACAATAAATAAATACTTGTTCCCTCCCCCTTCCTTCCTTCCTGCTGCTCTCCTACTTTATCCCCACCATGACTGGAATACACTGCTCCCTTGCCTCTATCTCTTAGACTCCCCAGTCCCCTTTAAGACTTAGATCAAGTACCCCCCTCTACATGACATCTTTTCCAATTCCCTAGCAGTCAGAGGCCCACCCCTCCCTGTTAAAACTTGTATATATCTCATAAATACCTGTACTGTGTACATTTTCTCCTTATAGTAATGTAAGCTCCTTACATACTAGTATTGTTTCACTTTTGCTTTTGTATCCCCTGTGCTTAGTACATAGTAGGTGCTTAATAAATGTGTATTGATTGATTCTCATATGGCATGATCTCAAAGCCCTTTCACTAACCTAATCATCCCCTTCTCTATGCCTCTCCAGCTTATCAGTGCACTCTCTAGACTGGAGGTGCCTAGAGCTAGACACAGCATTCCAATTGTTGTCTCTAACAAGACTGCATTCTGATAGGATTCCAGAGGATGTCCTTGCCTGGGTCAGGAAAGTAGGGGAGAAAGACAGAGAATTAGAGACCAGGTAGGTGGTAGAGGGATATTAAAAGTTGCTATTCCAGCAGCTTTGAAGTGTGGTTTGTACTAGACACCAGGAAGGATTGAGGGGACCACTGCCTACCAGAAATCATTTCTTTGTCTAGCCTTAAACATAATATAATATAAGCAAACTGATAGTAACCAGGGTATATCCCTCTCTCTAATTCCTCTGGCATAGTTAGGGGGGAAAATGAGGACAAAACTGAGAGTATAAATACTTCAGGGAACAAAGAACTCTGTATGTTTTGTGTCCACATCTTTGAATCCGAAAAAAAGAAAACCACTAAGGCTTTGTGTAGCTCTGGGTGCTCTGCCTCTGGCCTTCCTGCAAACTTTAGTGTTCTTCTTGTCTCAGGTGTACAACTTATGAAGAGTAGGCATGCTACTGGGAGTAAAAACAATAGGAAGCATTGGTTCTTTCTCCCTCTTTTTGTCTCTCTTCACCTACTTTTGCCTCCACTGTTGGATTTCCAATTGGTCCTTTCTTCCCACATCTCTGCAATGACCCCTTCTCAAGCAGGGTGGTGACCAGGGTGGCTCATTCCAATAACGCTGGCCCTGGTGATGCAAGTACAAAGCAAGGCGGCAGGTCTCAACTTGTAATAATAAAATCTTACATTTATATCGTGCCTTAACCTTTTCCAAGAGCTCTTTTACATCCATTATCTCATTTTTATCCCTCTCTCAGCATTGCCCTTAACCTTGAGACTGGGAATTAAAGAATGCAGGAGAGATTAACAAAGAATGGCTGACCTAGTTCAGCAGAGATGGCATGAGGCAAACATGTTGGGGAAGGACTGAAACATCTGACTGGCACACTAAAATTCAGATGTCATTCTGCTATTTTGGGAGCCATGCCACATGTGCGCAAAGATGAATGTCAGCTCTGTTCCCTGGAACTGATTACTATAAAACCAAACTTAGGTATTTGATGGAATTACATTGCAACACATGTAGCAAAAGGAAAAGCAGAACATTCAAAGGAGTATTGTGAACTCGTAAGATCCTGAATGTAGAACTGAAGGAGCTTATGGGCCTCAAGTCCAACCTCCTCATTTCACAGATAAGGAACAAAGCCCTGAGGGTTCCCACAGGCACAAAGGTGCTTGAGCCAAGGCTCAAACCTCGTTCCTCTGCCTTTAGCTCCAACATTCCAGCACCCAGCTGCCTTCACTATGCTGCTGAATTACTTAATTCAATGTTTCTAGACTTATAGGGACTCCTTATTCAAAATAAAATTTTTGGGTGGAGGAATAGAAAATACTAGATACATATGTAGTGTAGGATCTGGGATTACTCTTCCAACTCATACTTAGCTAGCAAGTTTGGGGTTCCCAAAGAGTGGTTAACATTTCTTCTATTTCTTCTAACACTACCATAAAAGTATTGTGGATTCTGATATTGTGACTTACAAGCCACTATTGGTATGTTTTCTAAAACCAGGTGATATCACCCTGATATCAATTAACCAATTAACATCAGTTAGCTTTTACAAAATAAGATATTTACAAGGAATATATATACAAGGAAGGTATAGCAAGGACAACATTATTATTCTAAAACTCTGGGATTCACTCTCCTACAAGTACATAGAGTCCAAAAAATGTTTGTTGACTTGTTGACATAGAAAGTGATCTCATACTTAGAAAGCCCTTGTGGCAAGCCTCCGGATAGAATGGAAATTTTTTTCTCCTTTTATAGAATCACCATGGGGTTTCCCCTGAGGTGTATGGAGTTCCCTGAAAAGCTCAAAGGTTAGAACCCTTGTAGAGCACTGAAGCTGCACTCCTGTTCAGTTTGTCCTCAATTCCAAAAATATATGCTATCATCGGTCACTGTTGTTCCAGGGACATTCTTATTGTTACTGATGGAAGGTTCCATATCTTCTGACTTTTCAAAGTTTTTAAGTTCTTCCTTTGGTCTGAGTTGGGGAGGGGACAGAATTTCCTTTCTTTCTAAAAAAGCAATTCCCTCCCGATAGCCTAGATGAAATTGTTCCAGCCTTAATTCAAGCCTTGTATGTTAATCCCTAATTCTATGCTATCTGGATGTTTTTATTTAAACCCCACAGGACAGGACTGATTCTTTTCAACCAATACCAATATACTTCCCGTATAGCATCTAATTTCATACAGTAACTTAAAGAATTTCTTTCCTTCCAAGTTGAATAAGAGATTTTACCTAGTTTACACTTTTTGGTTGACTGATTCAATAGAGGTATCTAGGAATTGTTTATATCTATTTTATACCTTTGATTAATTCTGTGACTCAATCAAAGAGTGATTATCTGATAAAATTATCAGGATATATAGATTATTTTAGTAACATTTGAGATGGAGATGAATAAATGATTCAGTTGAGAAGGTGAACCCCCTCAGCCTTATACATATATAAAAAGTAGGAACAAAACAATTCAATTTAGTAATTTAACAAATGCTTACAAAGTACTCACTAAATATTTAGTTTTGCATAGATTTTTTTAAAGCTAGAGTCTATGGTTTCAAAGAGATTATAATCTAGTAGGGAGAAGAACCATATACACAAATAATTACAACAGAAGTCATATAATATGATTATATACATAGAGATTTAAAACAGAATTAAGAGATTTGAGAATGCAAATGGAGAGAGTGAGAGAGCTGGACTTCAAAAATCAGAGAAAAAATTTAATGGCAGAGATGCCATTAGGAGAGGTCAGACAAGATTAAGTAGTAGTGAGAAGTCTAGTTTGTCTATAGCCAAGAGTGTATAAAGAAGGCTAGAAAAGCGAGTTAGATCTAAAATGTGGAAGGTCTGGGATGTCAGACAAAGAATTGCATGTTATGTTTGGTGGAAAATGGGGAGGTACTGAAGGTTTGTGTGTATGAGAATACCATGGTCAGACAATTCATTAAGAAGGTTAATATAGCAAATTTGTGAAGGATAAATTAAAGAGGAGAGAAACTAAAAGTAGGAGGATCAGTTAAGGGGCCATTATAATAGTGCCAGTGGGAGACAATGAAGAACTGAAATGGAGCGGAAACAATAAAAATGAAAAAGCAAGGACAAATGTGAGAAATATTGGTGTTGTTGTTCTTCAGTCATTTCAGTCTCTTTGTGACCCCATATGGGTTTTTCTTGGCAAAGATACTGGGGGCCTTTGCCATTCCCTTTTGTAACTGGTTTTACAGATAAGGAAACTGAGGCAAACAAGGTTAAATGACTTACCCAAGATAACCCAGCTAGTAAATGTTTCAAGCCAGATTTGAACTCAGACCTTCCTGACTCCAGGGTTGGTGGTCTATCAACTTAACTATCTAGCTGCCCCAAGAGATACTAGGGAAGTAAAATTTATGTAACTTGACAACTGATGGTATTTGTAGAGTGGGTAGAGGAAGAAATCAACAATGACATCTTAAGTTTTGAGCTCACATCACTTGAAAGCTGATAATGCCAGCATTAGAAACATAAAAACTATGAGCAAGGAGTAGATTTTGAAGGGAACATGAACTCATTTCTGGACATATGAGTTTAATGTACCCAAATATTCAGATAGAAATCTCTATCAGACAGAAACACAGGTTGGGGTTTATGAGAGAGGGCATGGATGGATCTATATTTTAGAGATGTGCATATGGAGATGATAATTGAAGTGACATTTCCAGGGCTTAAAGGAGAAAAGGGCAGGGGACAGAGCCTTTAGGGGAGGTCCACATCTAGGAAGCAGTAGTAAGAGAAGAAATCAGCAAAAGGGACCAGCATAGAATGACTTGTCAGAGCAGCAGAGAGAATGAGAGCAGGGAAGTACTGTGGAATTCAAAGGAGAAAAATGTATCATAAGGAAGAAGGGTGGTCAATAACAGCTAACATTTATATAGTGATGCCCTACCGCAAGGTACTGGAAGGCAATGCCCAGTAGACTAGCAAGGAATTCCATCTTCCAAATCCCCACTCTGAACCTTGCCTGCCCATGTCCCACCATAATCATTCCTCACTAACAGTGCAATTGATACACATGGGTCTCACCCTTTGCCCTGCTACTGCTTTATTAGGGCTGCTCTGCAGCTGAACTCTCCTATGGGAGGAGGGGCTTCCCCCTAATTAGAATGAGCTGTTCGAGAGCAAGGACCTTCTCAATTTTCTCTTTGTATTCTCAAAGCTTAGCTCAGTATTTTAAACATAGTAAGCATTTAATAAATGCCATTTTATTCCATTGCATAGTTCATGAATATTTATTTGCAAAGCATTTTTTCCCCAGCATGGTGGTGGTGGTGGTGTGGTTCAGATTTGTATAGAACTTTAAGGTTTACAAAGCATTTTGCACACAGGATCACACAGATCCTATTTGTGGTAGGTGATATTATTGTCTCCATTTTAGAGATGAGAAGACTGACTTTAAAAAGGGAAAATAATTGGTCCAAGGTCTTTTATTTCCTCAGTATCAGAACTATATTTAGAACCCAGGTCTCAGGTCCCAAGAACAATAATCTTTCTAACAGTATGAAATGCTGAAGAGAAGTAAAGAAGGATAATAACTATGGAAAGCCATCGACTTTGACAATTAGGCAAGTCATGGCCAAAGGAAGAACAATTTTGATAGAAAAATGGAGATAAAGAACAGATTGCACAGGATTTCAGGGTGAGAGGGTCATGAAACAGAGATAGATGTCATAGATCACTCTTCTTTGTAGAACTTGAACGATAGAGGGGAGAGAAGTAAAATCAGGATTAGCAAATTCAAAGAGAGGTCTTTTTGGACATGGGGGGACCTGAGCAATGTCATTTAACAGTAAGGTCCATAGTAGCAATCATATGTATTTGAGTATCAAAAGTTACTATATAGAATATAGCAAACCACACTTGAAAGGAGATTGATAATAACATAATAAATAGCTCACATTTACAAAGAGCTTTTACAAAGAGCTTTTGATCTTATAATCTCATTGGATCTTTCAGCAACCCTGAAGTAAGTGCTATTATCATCTCCCTTTTATAGCTGAGAAGAATCAGAGTCGATGTATTGTGTTCCCTGCCCTTTACTCCATCCCCACAGTACCACCCTTTATCTCAGGTCTCATGTCCTCACACCCCAGAAAGCCCTCCATCTTTCCTTTTCCAGAGGCTTTACTCATTCTACAAAGTGGAACTAGGACTCTAGAAGGTTAGAAGGGATAGGCAAAGGGAATCAAAAGTCACGGAAAACTATGTATTTTGTCTCCTATCTATTCTAGTAAGAAAGTTCTCCTTTTCAATCAAGCAGACAAAAGTAGTTTTCAAGCTCCTACTAAGCTCCAGGCTCTATGCTAGATGCTGAGAATAAAAAGGCAAAGAACAAAATAATCCCTATTCACAAGGAGCTGACATGCTAACATGTCTTTCTTCCCTTAATACCTTGCTGAGTAGAAGTGAAAAGAATTCTTCTTAGTCTAAGAACAAGTTTCTTTGGGGTGCTTGCCCCTAGTCTACCATCTTTATACATGTCAGGGATATGACTTGAATATAGGCCCACCCAGGCAACTATAATACCATATGTGCTACAACGTCCTACCTCACAAAGATTACTTAACTGTGATGTTCAGGTCCCATCTCTGACACATACAGGTTATGTGTGATCTTGGGCCAGTCCCATAGGATCAACACCCTACAATGAAACAGATTGCAGCTAATTCAGGTGAATGGGGAATGCCTTTTCACTTAATTTCAAAGCTGCTGATTTAGAGTTGAAAACCTACTTAGTCTTGAAAGATGGAAGACTAAGGGCAAGCAACCCAAATGTGCTAGTTTTTAGACTAAGAAGACTTCTGCTTACCTCTACCCTGCAAGGGAGTAAAGGAAATAAGATATGTTAGCATAGGAGCTCCTTGTGAATAGGGATTATTTCCCTATAAATCAATATTCATAATTAATATTGATATATAAATTTAAATCAACTATTAGTAAGGAGGCTTTCACAGTATATCACAAAGATTATACATCATATTCATGCTAGGAATGCAGGATACATATAATATTAAGCACATTCTAAACAAATTTTACTACATTAATAACAAAAACAAATATAATTATGTCAATACATACAGAAAAAGCTTTCTACAAAATATAATCTCAATTCTATTTTTTTTAGTTAGAAAACATAGGAATAAACAAAAATTTTTCCTTAATATAATAAATAGTATCTAAAACAAAAAGCCAGCATTACCTATAATGAGGATAAGCTAGAGGCCTTTCCAATAAGAACAGGAATAAAGAAAGGATGCCAGTTATCACCATTACTATTTTATAAAGTGGTAGAAATGCTTGCTATTTTAATAAGATAACAAACAGAAAATGGAAGGAAAAAACATAGGTAAAGGGGAAACAACATTATCATTTTTAAATGATATGATGATTTACTTGGAGGACCCTATTGAGAGTAATTAAAAAACTATCTGAAATAATAATTTTTGCAAAAGTTCAGGTTATAAAATAAAACCCATATGAATCATCAGCATTTCTTTATATTACCAACAAAATCCAACGGAAAGAAATAGAAAGTGGAATTCCATTGAAAATAACTACAGTAAATAATAAAATACTTGGGATTTTATCTGCTATTTTAAAATAGAAAGAAGACTAAATGAACACAAATTCACAACACTCTAGACACAAATATAAATCTACATAATTGAATATATTTACTGCTCGTGATTAAGCCAAGAAAATATAATAAAAATGACAATTCCACTTAATTTACTTATTCAGTGCCATACCAATCAAACTATTGAAGGATTACTTTACAGAGCTAGAAAAAATAATAACAAAATATATCTGGAGGAGCAAAAGATCAAGAATTTCAAGAGGATTCATGTGGCAATTAAAAAGTGGGAAGAAAAAGGGGCCTACTTGGGCATATTTCAAACTACACTATAAAGGAGCAATCATCAAAACAATTTGGTACTGGTTAGGAAAGAGAGAAATTGATCAGTGGAACAGATTCAGTACACAATAGACTGAAGAAAATTAGTACAGTGGCTTAGTGTTTGATGAATCAAAATATTCTAACTATTGGCACAAGAACCTACCATTCAACAAAAATTATTAGGAAAACTGGAAAGCAGTCTGAAAGAAACTAGGTCCAGCAAACACTGTATACCATATATTGGGATAAATTCCAAATGGGCCCATGACTTAGACATTAAGGGTGACATAATAAACAAATTAGAAAAGCAAGTAAAAAATTACTTGTTGGATCTATAGATAGGAGAAGAGATAGTCACAGAAGAGGTGGAGCCAAGATGGTAGAGTAGAGGCAGCAACACAGCCAAATTCTCCCAATATTCTCCACCCTAGTTTTAAAATAAACATCAAATTGAATTCCGGAGCAGCAGTGTCAACAAAAGTTCAGGGTGAGACGATTTTTCCAGCTCAAGACAACTTAGGAAATTGGAAAGAGAAGTCTCTAGCACGGGTACAGAGGCCAGCCTGGAGTACATGTGACAGGGACACGATCAGTGTGTCTCAAAAGTGGCTGTGATAGCAGCAACAGCAACTTCAGGAGTTCTCAGCCCAGAAATCACAAAGGAGATTGGACAGCTAATTATAAAGAGATTGCAGGGGCTCTTGTGCTGGCACTGGGTTCAGGAAGAGGCACTGTTTGGCAACTTCATTGTCCGTTCAAAGTTCCAGGTTACAGTTAAAGGAAGGAAAGAAGCATTTGTAGATTCGAGGGATCAGGCGTCATAGTTGAAGTGCAGAGAGGAGCCACAGGGGAGCTTATAATAAGGTTATATAAATTATACAAAGTTAATAAGTATGTGGGCCTTTCCTGAGTAAAGATCAGACTAAAACAAGGAGAACAGAGATAGGCTGGAAAATAGGTTGGGAAAATGAGAGAAAAAAACCACATCTGACCAGAAAAAAACTACTATGCTGACAGGAAAGATCAAGACACAAACTCAGGAAGAAAAAAAATTGTGAAAAATCTATAAGCAAAGTGTCAAAAAATAAAAACCTGCAAATTGGAAACAAATCCAATAAGAATACCTGGAAGGGCTAAAGAAAGAGATAAAAGTAGTAGAAGAAAATTTGGCAAAAGAAATTAGAGTGATGCAAGAAAATTATGAAAAGAAAATTAACATCTTGGTAAAAGAGTAGTAGAAAAAAATAGTGGATAGAACAACACCTTTAAAACAGAATGAACTAGATTGAAAAAGAGATACAAAAGCTCACTGAAGAAAATATTTCCTTAAAAATTTAATTGGGCAAGTAGAAGCTAATGATTGCATAAGACATCAAGAAACAATAAAAGAAAATCAAAACAATGATAAAAACAGACAAAAATATGAAATGTCGCATTAGAAAAATGACTAACCTAGAAAATATATTGAGGAGAGATAATTTAAAAATTATTGGAATATATGAAAGTCATAATCCAAAAGAAAAGCACCCAGACATTATATTTCAAGAAATTATAAGGGAAAACTGCCCAAGTATGTTAGATCTAGAGGGTAAAATAGAAATTGAAGGAATGCACTAATCACATCCCAAAATGAAAACTCCCAGGAATATTATATTGTTATATTTTAGATATTATATTATATTAATTCTAGAGCTCTTAGGTAAAGGATATAGGTGAAGGAATAAAATACTTGCAAACACAAAGAAAGAAACAATTCAAATATCATGGAGTCACAATCAAGATCACACAAGTTTTAACAGCTTCCACATTAAAGTAACAGAGGGTTTGTAATATGATATTTCGGAAGGCAAAGGAGCTAGGATTATGACAAAGAATAACCTACGCATCAAAACTGAGTATAATCCTTTTGAGGGAAAGGGATGATAGCTCTTTAATTAAATAAAGGACTTTCAAGCACTACTGATGAAAAGGCCAGAACTGAATATAAAATACAAGACTCAAGAGAAGCATAAAAAGGTAAAAATAAAGAGAAGGCATAATAAGGTTATATAAATTATATAAAATTAATAAGATTAATCTGCGTATATTTCCATATGGGAAAGTGATGCATGTAATAACTTAGAACTTAATTATTATGAGGGTAGTTAAAAGAAGTCTACACAGACAAACCGAACAGGAGTGACTTGATTATGTTGGGATGATCTCACTTAAAAAATGAATAGATTTGCTGAGAAAAAGGGGAAAGAAAGGAAGAATAGGGGAAATTATGGCACACAAAAAAGGGGGCATGCAAGGAAGAGTTTTTACAGTGGGAAGGTAATACAGGTAGGGGGTGCTACTTAAACCTCAATCTCACCACTACTTAAACACCAATCTCACAAGCGCATGTGTGTGTGTGTGTGTGTGTGTGTGTGTGTGTGTGTGCGTGTACATGCTCAATAGGGCATAGAAATCCCTTACCCAACAGGGAAATGAGAGGGAAAGGGGATAAAAAATTGGGGGAGGAGTGATAAAAGAGAGGGCAGACTAAGGGAGTCAGTGGTCAGAAGCAAAATAGACTTTTGAAAAGGGACAGGGTAAAAAGAGAGAAAGAGGAGAAAAGACAAAAGAAAATGGGATGCCAGGAAATATACTATTAATAATCATAACTGAATGTGAATGGAATAATGGAAGTGGATAGCAGAATGGATTAAAAGTCAAAATCCAGCAATATGTTGTTTGCAAGAAACACTCTTCAAAGAGAAACAAACATAGTGAACTAAAGGGACTGGAGCAGAATCTATTATACTTTAACTGAGGTTAAAATAAAAAGCAGTAATTATGATCAGAGATAAAGCAAAACAAAAACAGAAGTAATTTAAAGACATAATCAGAGAAGCTACATTTTGCTAAAAGTTATGATAGACAATGAAGTAATATCAATAATTAACACAGAGACACCAAATAGCATAGAATCCAAATTCTTTAAGAAAATATTAAGTGTGGGGCAGTGAGGTGGCACAGTGAAAAGAGCATCAGCCCTGGAGCCAGGAGGACCTGAGTTCAAATTTGAGTCTCAGACTCTCCAGTGTTCTTGCCTCTGCTGGCTCAGCAATCACATGTGATAATGCATTCGTTATCCCCAGATAGAGCTAATTTGACTTGAACTCACAGAGTGTAACTAGGTATTTTCTTGTTATATCCTTACTTATTTGTTTCAAATTCCTATTAATCATTTTTGTTATGTCCTTTCCAGACCAATGATCATTCTCCTTTCCAGAGAAAATGGAAGAATTGAGTAGTTCTTCCTTTTCTTCATCTGCTGTTTCCCCAACCATCTGAGCATCAGCTATACAACTTTCTTGCTCTCCGTTTTTTCCACAGCATAGTTAAAAAGCCTTCTTGTCCTAAGCAGTCATCTCTAACCTTCATTCATTCTGTACTTTAGCAATCCTAACAGTTTATGTAATCAACACATTTACTTCCTTTATTTCATCATCCTCAAGTTTTTCTGATGAATTCCATGTTAATTAGCCTATTTTATGTTTTATTGGTTTTCTTCTTTTTTATTGGAGTTTTCCAATAGTTCACTCACCTTTGCCATAGAACCCTCCTTTGTAATATGTATAGTTAAGCAAAATAGATCAGTATTCTAATTGATAAGTGGTCAAAGGATATGAACAGGCAGTTTTCAGAGGAAGAAGTTAAAGATATCTTTTAAGCATATGAAGAAATGCTCTAAATCACTATTGATTAGAGAAATGTAAATCAAAACAACTCGGAGGTACCGCATCTCTCCAGTCAGATTGGCTAAGATGACAAAACAGGAAAATGACAAATGCTGGAGAGGATGTGGAAAAATTGGAACACTAATGCTGGTGGAGTTGTGAACTGATCCAACCATTCTGGAGAGCAATCTGGAATTATGCCCAAAGGGCTATAAATAATTTCATACCCTTTGACCCAGCAATGCCACTTCTAGTGTTATATCCCAAAGAGATCATAGCAGTGGGAGGAAGACCCATATGTACAAAAATACTTATAGCAGCTCTTTTTGTGGTTGCAAAGAATTGGAAATTAAGGGGGTACCCATCGATTGGGGAATGGCCGAACAAGTTGTGGTATATGCATGTAATGGAATACTATTATGCCATAAGAAACGAGCAGCAGATGGACTTCATATTTACCTGGAGAGGCTTCTACGAGCTGATGCTAAGTGAGAAGAGTAGAATCAGGAGAAATTTGTACACAATTACAGATACAATATATCTATGATGACCAACTTTGATTGACTGGACTCTTCTCAGCAATGCAGTGATATAAGTCAATCCCAAAAGACTCATGAAAGAGAGAGATGTCTACATCCAGAGAAAGAACTGAGTTTGAATCCAGGTTGAAGCAAACTACCTGATCTTTTTCTTTTTCTTTTTCAGTTTTATTTCCTCTTTACTATTTTTCATTCCATCTGATATAATCTGTCTTTATAACCTGACTAATCTCTAATGTGAAAGTATTTGCAGATCCTATACTTGATTGTATGCTGTCATGGGGAGGGGAAGGAGAGGGAGGGAGAGAAATTTGAAACTCAAAGAATTGTGGAATTGAATCTTGTAAACTAAAAATAAACAAATAAATTAATAAAGACGAAATAGATCAGTATTTTTTACTATGTCTAGAAGGGTGCATCTCAGGCTGCACCAAGAGTCTATGACTCATTTGTCTAGAAATGAGAGACATTCTTCATTATCACCCCCTCTGAAGTTACAACTGGATGTCACATTGATCAGACATCTGAAATCTTTCAGTGTTGTTTTCCTTTCGTTTGGCAGTTCTCTTCGGACAGGTTTCCCTGTTCTTCCTCATTGGAATTATTTTATTTGCATATTAAGAATTTTATTCTTTTTAGCTTCCCTTCCCTCCTGAGCTGATTACCTCTGTACAATTTTAGACAATGGGATACTGCCTACTTCTCCCTTACCTACCCACTGTCACCAAATGCCAACCTAAGCACTGCTTTTTTATTTTTCTCCATCCTGAATATTAAGATAAAACCATCCTTTTTTCCCCAAGGTCTCCATTGTTTCTGCTTCAGAATCAATTCCTCCTTGCTGGTCAAAATCAAACCCAGAATGGCATTTTCCTCATTGTTTCTTCTACTATTTAATGGATCATTAATTTTTTCACTCTAAATCCAGTGCTCCTTCTACTATATCACTTCACTTTTTAAAGCTGGCATCTCTTTTTAAATGGTATTAAAATTAGATTTAATAGCATTTATAGCCTACAAAGGTCAAGAGTAAGTGCACTGTAGGAGTGGGAGGAAAGGTTAAGTATGTAATTGAAGGGAGGACAGGGAGAATAGTCTAGAGTTCAACATCCAAGTAAAACAGGGCGAGAGACTGTTAGCTACCAAACATATGTTGAGCACCTATTTATTTGCAGAACACGCTATAAGGATATCTCTGCTGGTTGTCAGCTCATCTCTGACCAATGAAAACTCTTCAAAATAAATGGGATATCAGGGGGTAGTTAAATGATAGAAAAAAATTTTTTTGACAAAAAGAGTGGGAAAAAATAATTCCAAACATACAATTCAGGTTTTGATGAAAGTTCAATTTAATTTAATTCACAAGTATTTCTTAAGTACCATCTAAATACAAAGCTTTGTGCTAAGCTGTCTATGATATACACTCTGCTCTGAAGGAACTTATAATTTAGTAGGGATAAGACTTACACAAGTAACTGTGATATGGGGGAAATAAGATAAATGAAAAGGATAAGTCCAGACAAAGCATTACAAAAAATCTGAAGAAGGCACGATCAGTTTCACTGGGCTTGGATGATAAGAAGTAGGGCTGGGAAGGGTTCATAAAAGATGAAGCAAGTGATGTGAGCCTTGAAGAAATGGAGGGACTTCAATAGAGATGTGGGGAAGAGAAATTTTATACGTACATATTTTTGTTGTTGAGTAATTTTTCAGCTTTGTCTAACTCTTCATGATCTCATTTGGGGTTTTCTTGGCAAAGATACTGGAGTAGTTTGCTATTTCTTTCTCAAACATTTTTCCTCATTTTACAAATGAGGAAATGGAGGCAAACAGGGTTAACTGACTTGCCCAGAGTCACACAGAGCAGTTAATATCTGGCCAGATTTGTACTAAGGAAGATGAGTCTTCCTGACCCCAGGCTCACCACTCTATCCACCACATCACCTAATATGTACATATCTGTACATGTTAACCTATGCTATATAACATACACACACAAACACATATATATGTTTATGCACACGTGCACACACTCATGTTGTCTCATTTGATGAAATATAAGCTTCTTGAAGGCAGGGCTAATTTTACTTTTGTTTTTGTATACCCAGTACCTGACACATAGTAGGTACTTATTAAATGCTTTTTGATGGATAGATTATTATGGCTTTAGTTTCAGGAATTCTACTTTCTACTTAACTTCTAGGGCAAGGCCCATCATAATGGAAGCAAAAAACTGCTTTAATGCAGATAATAGAATTAAATAGTGTGTAGACACTATAAACAGCCTACTTTTAAACTAGATACAAATGTGACCCTTTCAAATATTATAATGGATATGGGATCTCAAGATGTAGGTACTTATTCTTTCCAGTGATATAGATGGTAAAACATCCCTGCCTTCCCATCCCATGAATCTATTTTCCATAGGTTCACATAAATCCTGCTGAGCTTGTAGATGAAGTTCTAGGGGCATCCCTCTGGGTCAGTTAACATTTTGTGGGTAACTATGCAGATCTTGGGCTATCAGTGCTGAAAAGTGACATCTAGCATTAGAGAGCATCCAAGGCTTATTAGCAGGGTCAACCCCACTGAAGTCCCCAACTATCACCAAGGCAAAGTAGGCAGGCTTTTTTCTCCCTATTTTCTCCTCTCCCTTCAGCTGAATTTGCAGAAGCAGCAACAGCAATAGCAGTAGCAGTGGTGGTAGTAGTAGTAGTAATAATAACAGTAATAGTGGTGGAAGTATTAGTAGTAGTAGTAGTAGTAGTAGTAGATGAGCTTCTTGAGGACAAGAACTATTTGACTTTATTTTAGCACAATCCAATGTACATAATAGATAGTTAATAAATGATTGTTGAATTTAATTTATCAACTTCTTTTCCTTCCAAGTTGGTCCTTATTCCCCTCCTAAAGTGCAAGGTCCAGGTTTTTCTTTTGCTTTCTATCCCCAGGGCTTAGGATAGACCTTGGTATATAATAAGTATTTGATAAATACTTGCTGGTTAATTGATTGATTTATTATTGAGTGCTGGGACTAAGTCTTTGTATTTCTTCATTAACACCTGGCAAGTTGTTCTACACATATTAAGCGATTAGTAAAAGTTTGTTATTCTTAATGAGGCATATGGAATAGTAAAAGAAACACCAAAATTGGAGCTAATTGACCAGTGTCCAGCTATCTTTTTACTAGCCATGCAACTGTGGAAAAAGTCACATCCTTTGAACCTAAGTTTTCTCATCTATAAAACAGACAAAACATTTACACTACTTACCTCACAAAGTTTTTAGGTAAAGTGTTTTGAAAACTTTAAAGTGTTATGTAAATGCATTATTATTCTTTTTAACCTAACTTTACCTGAATAAAAATGAGGAATACCATAGCCAAACATGAGATTCATGATAAGACCTATAACTCCCTATAGACAACCTTGATTGAACTGAACAAAAAAGAATTAAATGATTTACTTCTCACCCAATCCATATTGATGAGAGATATAGAATGGAAGGGATAATAAAGGTAGGTCATATAGTCCAATCCTATCAGTTCAATAGTTGAGGAAACCTAGTCTCTGAGTCCCATAGTCACACAGATAAGTAAATAGCACAGCCAAGAATGTTGAGGGTCCTAGTTTGAATGTGGGATCCAGGACCCATCTGTCTCTCCTAATGGACTAGAAACAGATCTTGTTTATCCATATTTAATTAACCTTCACAGTTAGTTTTACTTTGGGACATATATAAAGTCATTTAACCTAGATTCAGTAGAAGAGATGCCACAGAGTCACGTGCACTGGGGGCAATTCACAGACTTGCCTGGGGATAAGCAGTAATGTAGAATTGTTCATAAAGGAAGTGTTAGTGCACTGAGAAACCCCCTTAACAAGTTATTAATGAAAGTGAGTTGTGTGAGAAGAGCCAAAGCAGAGATGACAAATTTTGTAGCAGTGAGAAGAGACTCAGGTTGGGGAGGAGTTCAGGGAAGACTGGGAAAGTAAAAGTTGCAATAGTTTGAGTAACAGGCAGTAAAGGCCTATCTATAGTCAACCAATTTGGACAACAATTTGTGACAGGTCAGGGTTCCTCCTTCCCCCCACAACATGTTTTCCTTAGTCAATTAGTCAGTAAACATTTGCTAAGTGCCTACTATGTGCCAGAGCCTGTGCTAAGCACTAAGAATACAAAGAAAGGCAAAAGGCAGCCCTTGTACTCAAAGAGATTATAGCCTAAAGGGGGAAGACAGCATGCAAAGAATTACAGACAAAGAAGCTATGTACAGGATAAGTCAGAGATAATCAACAGAGTGAAAGCACGAGAATAAGGGGGAATCAGGAAAGGCTTTCTATGAAAGGCTTTCTGTGTAGCTAGGTGATGCAGTGAATAGAGTGTTGAACCTGGAGTCAGAAAGGTCTGAGTTCCAATCCAGCCTCAGACACTTACAAACTGTGTGACCAAAGGCAAGTCACTCCACCTCTGTTTGCCTCAGTTTCCCTGGACTACAAGGTGGGGGTAATAGCACCTAGTTAGTTGTTGTGAAAATCAAATGAGAGAACATTTGTAAGGCACATAGTATGGTGTCTAGCACAGAGTAGATGCTACATAAATGCTAGTAATTATTATTATTATAAAAGGTCTGATTTTTAGCTGGGACGTCAAGGAAACCAGGGAAGCTGGAAAGTAGAGATGAGAAGGGAGAGAGTTGCAGGGAAGGGGGAAAATTGGCGAAAATGTTCAGAGTAAGCAAATAGAGAATTTTCTGCAAAGAATAGCAAGGAGTTTGCTTTCATTAGATTGCAAAATACATGAAAGTGGGTAGGTAGTGGTGTAAGGTGTGGGAATCTGGAGAGTGGAGAAGAAGGGGAAGGAGTTTTAAATACAAGTATTTTAAATATTCCTCACAAGGAATTTTAAATACAAAGAATTTTATATTTAATCCTGTAGGTGAGAGAAAGCCATTGAAGTTTGTTGAGGAAGGCAACATGGTCAGACCTTCATTTCAGTAAGATCACTTGAACAGCTGAGTGGAGGATAAGATGGAATGTAGAGAGATTTGTGGTAGGGAGATGAACCAGCAGTCTACTGCAATAGGCCAAGCATAAGGTAATGAGGCCCTGTATCAGGGTGGTGGCAGTGTCAGAGGACAGAGGGGAGAGAAGATATGAGAGATATTCTGAAGGTAAAACGGAAAAGACTTGACAACAGATTGGATCTAGGGAGTAAGAGTAAGGAATTGAAGATAATACTTAGGTTGCAAGCTTCAGTGACTGGGAGGATGGTGGTGTCCTCAACAGTAATATGGAAGTTAAGTTGGGGTATGTGATGGTAGTGGAATACTACTGTGCTATAAGAAATGATGACCTCAATGATCTTAGAAAAACATGGAAAGACTTACACAAAATAACGAAGAGCAAAATGGGCAGAATCAAGAGAACACTGTGTATAGCAACAGAAGTATTGTTTTAAAAATGACCTTGATTGAATAAGATATTTTGACTATTATAAATACCCAAATTAACTTTTAAGGGTATAAAGAAAGATGCTATCTGCATCCAGAGAAAGAACTGATAAATAGAAGTATAGATAGAATAAATATATGAGTGAGAATGTATGTATGTATTTGTGTGTATGGGAGTGTGTGTGTGTGTGTGTGTGTGTGTGTGTGTGTGTATTTGTGTCTAACATTACCCATCTCTAGGGCAGATGCAGGAAAGGGAAAGAAAAAGGATTACAAGATAATCATGTGTATTTGAAAGAAAGAGCAAGTTGTGCATAAGTAGATTTGCAGTTTTACGTACAGTTTTATTGTACTGCATTATGGAAAAGATTGTTTTATTCCATAAATTAACCATAAAATAAATATAAAAAGAGGGGAGTTTGAAGGAAAAGCTAATGAGTTGAGTTTTGGACACGTTAAATTTAAGGTGGCTACAGGAGATAAAATTAAATATTTCCACTAAACAACTGGAAATATGAGACTGGAGCTCAGCGGGGAGATTAGAATGGGATAAATGTATTTGAGAATCATCAGCATAGAGATCATAGTTGAATCCATAGAGAGGTTGAGATCATCATCTGAAGTAGGACAGAGGAAGAAGAGAAGAGTACCCAGGAAAAAGCCCTGTGGACAGAAACTGAGAAGGAGTGGTCTGACAGGTAGGAGGAGAACCAAGAGAGATTAATGCCAGGTAGACCTCAAGAGAAGAGAGTATCAAGGGATAAAAGGGTGACTGACAGTGTCAAAGGATGCAGAGAAGTAAAAAAAAATATGAGAATTGATTTGACAACTAAGATATTGTTGGCAACCAAGACATATATATGTATAAAGCCAGACTGTAAAGATAGTGAGAGAAAGGGAAGTGAAGACATCAATTGTAGGTGGCCTTTATAAGGAGTTTAGCTTAAAAAGTAAGGAGAGATATAGGACCATAGCTAGTGGGGAATGGTCAGATCAAGTAAGAGTTTTTAAAGGATGGGGGAAATGTGGATGTGTTTGCGGGTAGTAGGGAAAGAACTAATAGAGAGAATGAAGATAACTCAGGGATTAGAAGTGAAAGAGAGGGACAATCTGTTGGAGAAGATAAGATGGGATGGGATCGCTTGGCCATATAGAAGTGTTAGCCTTGGAAAGGAGAAAGGGCACCTCTTCATATGAAACAGTGGTAAAAGGAAAGATAGCGGCAGAAGGCATCTGAGTCATGTGATATGAGGAAGATGGGGGGAAAAGGAGCTAGCTCTTTGGGAACAACCTCATTTTTTAGTGAAATATGAAATAAAATTCTTAAGTGAGAGAGTGGAGGGGTTTGGGAGGCAGAACTATGGGAGGTTTAAGTAGGGATGAAATTATTTGGAATAAAAAAGCTACTGTAGTGAGTTGAATACTGAGTCAATTAGGAAAGTGTAAAAGAATTGCCTTGCAGCAGTGAGGTCCCAGTTGCAATCACATAAGATAAATTTGTAGTAGAAAGTTAGCATAGTTTTGTGATTTTCTCTAGTTTCATTGGACAACATGAGTAGGTGTGAAGGCAGTGGATTGTGTGAGTAATCCAGGCCTGAACAAGACTTATCAGGGCAATGTCAGTGATCAGATAGGAGGGCAAGGGATTCAAGAGAAGAGGACAAAATAGAATTGAACTGGTTCACTGAGGGGTCAAGATGGTGAAGACAAGAGTGATGCCAGTGCAGTGGTGATGACCTGGGAAAGAATTAAAAGGTCAAGGGATTGGCAGTCATAGTGGTAGCAAAGAACAAGGTTTGGAATTGGCAAGGCAGAGAAAGAGATGGAATGACAACAGATTGTAACCAAATAAAGGAATTTCGGAATTCATAAATATGGTAGTGGAACATTTGCTGGTGATTACAAAACCAAGAATATGACCACCTCTCTCATTGGCTGAGTTGGAGTGGAGGACTAGGTCATGGGAAATTGAGGAACTAGGAGAGAAGGGAGTTTAAGGGAACCTCTCTATGTATACTAATATGCAGCAAGCAGTTGAGAAAGAGAGGAAGACTGGGCCAGGGACTGAACTGTTGAGGAAGGAAGGAGATTGTCTTAAAGGTATGTAGAAAACAGCTACCACTGTCTTGACTGGGTAATAAATAGGGATTTAATGGACCTCAGAGCGGAAGTGTCTCTGAATGAAGGTGGTAGAGGCAGACCCTGAAAGTGACAATAGAGACCAAAGATTAATCTAATTCCTCCACTTCAACCAGTCAGGGGAATCGGAGGAAGTACAGCCAGTGCTAAAAGGGTGACTGGGGATTCTGTGTCATCAGGAGGGAACCAGGTCTCAGCGGTAGCCAGAAAATAAAAGGAGTCAAGAAGGGAAAAAAATATGCAAATAAGCTTTTTACCTATGAAGCAGGTATTCCAGAGAACACAGTGGAGGAGGTGACGAGCTCTAGAGTGCAACTTAGGTGAAAAAGGTTGGATAGAGAAGAAGGGAAATATGAGAAAAGGCAGTAGGGGTGCAAAATAGTTTTTTTGTTTGTTTGTTTGTTTTTTATGATAGTGTGGTTCAGTTTGGATCTGGGGAGTGAGAATAAGGAATCAAGGATGACTCCTAGGTTGCATGCCTCCAGTGGAAATCTGTTAATCATTGCCAAAGGAATGAGTTAGGAAATGTTATTAATACCATTAGGGTCTTGTACCCTAAGGGAAGGTGGTGAACTCTCAGGCTGTTAGGCAGCTTGTGCAGGCTGGTCAGGCCAGGAGGTAGGTAGAGGGAGGTTTCTCTGTCCCCTGCAGACAGGAAGAGAGTTCCCTATAAAGAGGAAGAGACCAAACCGGAGGATCAGGACATGATAGAATGACATCCCTCTATTCCACTGCCAGTAAAAAGGAACCCCTGTTAGAATAAAGAATATTTAGCAAGTCCATGAATTTGGTTGGGAACTTTAAATCTGTATTTTTATTTTCATTAACCTCTAATAAAAATTTAGCACTTCCTTTAATTATTTAAAAAACATTATTCTGAGAAGGGGTCCATGACAAAACGAAAAAAAGTTAAGCATTCCCAGTATTTGGATCAATGTAATGAAGAAAATAATAGTAACTGACATTTATTTAGTATTCCATTTTTTGTAGTAGAGAATGTAAGTATTATTGTTCTGATTTTTAAAAAGGAGGAAATTAAGACACAGAGAGGTAAAAACAATTAGCCAGAATTCCCAAAGGAGATGGAGTGGCCATGACTTGAGATGAAGTGTTCTTATTACAAATCAATTTCTTTTTTATACTATTAATAGCATCCAAAGATAAGTGAGCAAATACCTGATTTCTGTGTTTTGTATGATCCTACTAATAATATCATTAGGAACAGCTAGGTGGCACAGTGGATGGAGTGGCAAGCCTGGAGAAAGGAAGACTCATCTTCCTGAGTTCCAATCTGGCCTCAGAAACTTACTATCTGGGAAAGTCACTTAGCTATGCTTGCCTCAGTTTCCTCTTTTGTAAAATGAGCTGGAGAATGGAATGGAAAACCAGTGTTTTTACAAAGAAAACTCCAAATGGGGTCATCAAGAGTTGGACATAACTGAAAATGACTGAACATAACCTTTTTTTAGACCTTTTTAGAAATAATCCTTGGGGAGGTGGCTAGGTGGCACAGTAAGAGAGCTGGCTTTGGAGTTGGGATGACCCGGGATCGAATCCAGCCTCAGAAAATGAGCACCCACACATAAATAATGACTAGCCGTGTAACCTTGAGTAAGTTACTTAACCCCAATTGCATTAAAAAAATAAATAAATAAAAATAATCCTTGGGAGGGGGTGGAGCCAAGATGGCAGAGTAGAAACAGCACTTCCATTGCACTCCAGCCCCCACCACTTCAATATTATGTAAAAGGGGACTTTGAACAACCTCTAGAACTCCAGAACTCACAGATCGACACAAAGAAGCTAACTTCCTGCTGAGGACAGCCCGGCAGCCCGGCAAGGATCTGCCAGCACAGTACTCTGGGAGTGGAGCCCAGGCCCACATGAGTTGGAGGTTTTAGCCCCAGGGCGTCTGGACCACACTGAAGGGACCACAGAACACAAGCAGCTGTGGCTTTTCCAGAATTACCAACACATAGATGCCTAGGAAAAAATGAGAAGTTAGTGCCCTATGGACTTTGGGGACCAGTATTTGGGAACACCTCAGCTTCTTCCCCTGGGGGTGAGAAGCTGCTGAGGAGCCATGGCACAGCCACCATTTTGCAGCTTCAGTTGCAGCTTCAGCTCCTGGCCTATGGACTGTAGGGGGATCAGGTGATCAGTCTTGGGGTAATCGCTCTTGCTTTAACCTTCTTGGATCTGGATTGCAGTCTGGGGTGGAGGTCTTGGGGTGTGTGACCAGCTTGCCAGAGTGTGTGGGGGCTTCAGAGAGGCCACCAAACTAATACCTCCAGAAGTTGAGAAAATTCTGTTTGGGACAGAAGCTCCCCTGTCTGGTGGCAGAGTCCTACTGTGGCAACAAGCCCAAAAGTCAAGTAATTGAGTGGCAACATGCCTAGGCAAAGGAAACAAAATAAACAGAAAAATTCAACATTAGACTCCTATTTGAGGGGCAAAGAGGATCAAAGCATGGAACAGGAGGAGGACCATGAGGTCAGAACTCTGGCACCAAAAGCCCAAATGAAAATGCGAGTGGGTTATAGGCCATAGAGGACCATAAGAAGTATTTTAAAAACCAAATAAGAGAAGTGGAAGAAAAATTGGGAAGAGAAATGAGAAGGATGCAGGAAAAGTATGAAATGAGAGACAAAAGCCTGACTGAGGAAAATAACACCTTAAAAAATAGACTAACTCAAATGGCAAAGGAGGCTCAAAAAGGCAATGAGGAAAAGAATGCCTTAAAAAGCCAAATTTGCCAGATGGAAAAATAATCTCAAAAGAATCTCCTCACTGAGGAGATTCATTCCTTCAGAATTAGACTAGAGCAAATGGAAGCTAATAACTTTATGAGAAATCAAGATGCTGTTAAACAGATCCAAGCATTGAAAGAATAGAATACAATGTGAAATATCTCATGGGAAAAACCACTGACCTGGAAAATAGATCCAGGAGAGATAATTTAAAAATTATTGGACTGCCTGAAAGCCATGATCAAAGAAAGAACCTAGAAATCATCCTTCAAGAAATTCTCAAGGAAAAGTGCCCTGATGTTTTAGACCCAGAGGGAGAAATAGAGGTTGAAAAAATCCACAGATCACCTCCTGAAAAAGATCACAAAAAGAAAACTCCTAGGAATATTATAGCCAGGTTCCAGAATTCCCAGATCAAGGAGAAAATACTACAAGCAGCCAGGAAGAAACAATTTCAATATTGTGGAAACACAATCAGAGTAGCACAGGACCTGGCAGCTTCTACACTGAGGGATTGAAGGGCATAGAATATGATATTCCAGAGGGCAAAAGAACTGGGATTAAAACCAAGAATCACCTACCCAGCAAAACTGAGTATCTTGTTTCAGGGGAAAATATGGTCATTCAGTGGAATAGAGGACTTTCAAGCATTCTTGAGGAAAAAACCAGAGTTGAATAGAAAATTTGACATTCAGACACAAGAAGCAAGAGATGCTTGAGAAGGTAAACAGGAAAAAGAAATCAAAAGGAACTTATCAAAGTTGAACTATTTACATTCCTACTTGGAAAAACAATAACTGTAACTGATTGAACCTTTCTCAGGATGAAAAAAGTTGAAGGGAATATGGGCATATGAATATATATGTGAATGTGTGTATATGTTCACAGGTATACATGGATAGAGGGCACAGGTTGAATTTGGTGGGAAGGGATGATACTTAAGGGGTGAAGTTAAGAGGTGAGAGAAGAATGTGTCAAGAGGAGATGGGGAGAGACAGGGGGTTAACTATCTCATGTAGAAGAGGCTAGGGGGAGTGGTTGCAGGGGAGGGGAAGAACAGGAAGTCAAAAAGGCAAAACTATATTCTCATTGAATTTGGCTCACGGAGAGAATGACATACATACTAAATGGGATATCTCACCCTGCAGGAGAGTAGGGGGAAGAGGGACAAGAAGGGGGATGATGGAGGGGAGGGCATGCTGGGGGGAGGGGAGGTTGGAAATACCCACTTTCAAGAGGGACAGGATCAAAGTAGGGAATGGACCAGTTGGGGAGGTGGGATGGGTGGGAGGGAAATATAGCCAGCCTTTTACAATATATCTACTATGGTAATGTTTTGCATAACTATACATCTACAACATTTACTGAATTGCTTATCTTCCCAGAGGGAGTGTGTGACAAGGGAGGAAGGGAATGGATCTGCAATTCAAAGTTTTAAAATTAAATGTTACAAATATATATGTATATATACATATATATATGTATATATACATATATATTTGTAACATTTATATATATGTATATATATACATATATATATATATATATATATATATATACTATTATTAATACTATTTTGCATGTAATTAGGAGATAAGATTTACAGGCATTGGGGCACAGAGATTCACCTTGCCCTAATGGAAAAGTCGAAGGGGTATGGGAGAAGATATAGGAGAGAGCAGATTGGATGAGGGGATATCCAGTGGGACTGCTATTCTGGGGTGGTGGGTAGGGGAAAAATATGGGTGGAAATGTAACTCAAAATCTGGTGGAAATGAATGATGTAAACCAGAAGTTAATAAAGCATTTGGATAAAAAAAACACATATTTTACATGTATTATCTCATTTCATTGAAGAGGCAGGAGATTACTCATATGTTTGCATTCTGTCCGATAAGGTGATTATGTTGTTTAGTTACGTGGAGCTCCTATTTTTCTTCTTTTTAAGTCTTTTTTACTAAGTATGGCATTGATTAGGGATATATTTGAAAATGAATATGATAGAAAAACAGAAAGTATCAATAAAAATAAGATATACTTTTTTGTTTTTGTTTTTTTAAGAAAAGGGACCTATAAGACTTTGCTCAGTGTTGAGATACCACTTGAATGGGCTTTCCCTATGAAATTACAATTTAGTAGATATACTTGAATCTATAACACTTAAAACCAGTGGATTAAGAAAAGGTCTTTTGAACAAGGAAGGATCTTAAATGATAAAAACAATTGAAAAACTTACAAACTATAGGGAAAAAGAAGTCTAAATACTAAGAAAGCAATAATTATGATAATCATAAAAATGTTACATTTTAAACATAGCAATAAAATGTCCATTCTTTTTTTTTCTTGACCAGGAATCCAACTTGCCAGATATGTAATATAATGGATTCTCAAATAACTTAAACATATTGTTTTGAATAAAAGTCAAGAATGTTTCTAATTCCTAAGAATAAAACTTCTGAAATTTTCTGCTAAAGCAAGACATGCTCTCATTAAGGAAATCTAATAAAACTTCTGCTTAAAACTCAGATTTTATAGAAATGTCTTTCTTATCTGTCTCTTTTTTAAAGCCTCCAGGTGTCAAACACATCAATACATCCCCAAATATATTCAAAGGCCTTTTCTCTTACACATTATATTGTAATTTGGAGAAAATTGGTACTTTATGTGCCCACTGAATCCCATGTCTCTTCTCAGTTTGGCTTAGTTCAATACTACAAGCATTTATTAAGTACATGCATTGTCTTGTACTTGGTACCTTAGGGAATACAAAGGAAGTAGAAATGAGATATTCTATCCAAGAAACAACTAGACAATAGCTCTAAGACAATATATTATCAAGGGCAGGATAGAGTAAGACAGACAACATGTCTGTCTTCCCTTATGGTAATTGTCCCTCCCCCCAGATGGTGAAGAATAAATTTATATTATTTTATTTAGCACTGGGCCAATCCTAAGCAAAAATTTGAAGAAGGTGGTTTTTCTTTGGCGATTTTCCAGCTTCTAGTGTAGTTCTCTCTAGATTCTAGACATCCCCTGTTTGCATGCTGGCCAGATCCCACCACTACAGTAGCAAGAACAAGCATGCCTGTACTGACAAGAGTGATCCTTGGTGGGAAAAACCTACTATCCCTACTCTCACAGTGATCTCAACAAATCTCAGTTAAGTATGAATAAAGCAATCTGACTGAATAATTCACACTAATGTGTGAATAACTATAGCACCCTTGATGACTTTAAAGATTTATTTTAAAAATAAGATCCTATTGAACACAAATGAAATTCTCAGTAGAATGATATTAAAGAACTTAGCAAAAGGAGAGAAGTCACAACACCTAGCATGAAAGCCATACTTACAGTTTGGAAGACCTGATACATTCTGGCTATGTGACCATGGCCAAATCACAACCTTTTGGGAACAACCCACCCACTCAAATCTCAAAGAGCCATTAAGTTGCAGAACAGTCACATTTCCTCACGGGAAGTTCCCTAAACCAACTAAATCACAGGCTGTTGCTAATAATAAAAGTGGAAAGAAATGAAAGTTTGAGGCTAAAGATCAAAGGCTCCTCATCCAGCTTGGACCTCATATAATCTGACACTCCTAAGATCCACTCGGATTTAATTTGCAGATGAATTTGAACCACAGTAAAAATTAGACTGAAAAGGCCATATTGGTGTTCTCTACATACCAGGATTAAGTTCCTGTCTTAATTTTACATGTCTTTCAGTAGCAAATCCTGAATAAATTAATGCCTTATTTTGACTACTAAAAAACTTAATCTCCCCACAGATATTTTATAGAATTGGACAGAAGGTGGAAGAATGGGGGTAGCATAGTATAATGGATAAAGTACTGGCCTTGGAAGCAGAAAGACCTGTGTTCAGAAGAACCCTTCACTAACATATGACTATGGGCAAGTTACATAAACTCACTGAGTCTCAGTTCCCTCATCTATAAAATTAAAGAATTGTGTATATGGCATTTATACTACCTAAATTTTTGATGCTATGAAAATGATAAAATTAATTTTGAAGCATAAAAGCTCAACTATAATAAGGAACAGACATACTTACATATATACATATGTATGTGTGTACTGATGTTTCTATCTATGTGTATATAAATATGTACATAGGATAGGAAGAAAATGGATTCAATGCTACCAACTTTCAATCTGTATTACCAAACTTATTATCAAAACTGTCTGGTATTAGATATTTTTAATAGACCATGCTTTCCCTTGACTCACAATCATACAGAAAGAATCATCAGAAAAAATCCTGTTTAAAAATGGACTTTTGCTCTAGGAAACAGATTGGGGGTCATTAAAAAAAGTACTGTGCAATTTGTCAAAGGAAATTTGCAGCCTGTTCTACACCTCCTGTTCAGTTCTGGAGCCAATCCATCATTCATGAGTTGTGTAGTCCAAGACACTGGACTAGATATAATCTGGGCAACAGGCATTCTTTATCCATTTCATCTCCTCATATGGATAGTCAGGTTGAATTCATTTATGTAATTATGAATCCTGGGACTCCCTCATATACCTGATTGTTTTTCACATTTAAATGTTTCCATTAGCTTTTAAAATCAGCATAGTGCCATCTGGAAAGAAGAACATCAGGAGGAGCTAAGCATCCTTATGGAATTCCTCCTCACTTTGGTTTCTATGCTGGACATCCTCCAAGACAGTGACAAATATCTTATCATGCATAATGAGATGATTACCAAGCAAACTTCTTGGAAAATTATAATAATCACCTATATCAGTCCTTTTATCCATTTCTCATATTTCCAGTTTCAATATTTTGTTTATAAAGGTTTGGTTGGAGTCAACTCAAATGAATACATTATATTCTTTTTTCCATTTTCTTATTCAATATTGATTTTGATCTGACTGTACATAGATGGTGGATTTGGAAGGAGTTCCCTCTTCAGGAACTAGCCGTTTTCAGTTTGTGACAATATAATCACCATGAATAAAGGACTGACCTCAGAGCCAGGAAGACCAGTGTTCAAAGTCCCATCTCTTACATATACTTGATGTGTGACTCTGGGCAAGTCTATTAATGACCCAGGCAACTCTCTAAGCCATTAAGTTGCAGAACAGCTGGGTAGATAGATATTGTTACCTCACTGGGAGTTCTCTATACCAATGAAATCAGAGATCTAGAAAAACTTATCTCTAACCATGTGTGCATACGTGTGTATACAATATTTGTATGTATGTAGATGACAAATCTCATGTGTGCGAAGAAGTGAAACCATGCTCAGTAATTCATGATACAGGAGCATAAGGCTTCTCTGTGTTCTGGAAGCCTTTAACCTCTCTCATTTCTTTTTACTTTTAAACTTCCAATATATTAATTTATCAGGAGCGGAGTTGTGAAGGAAGCTGTTTTTCTAAGATAATAGGAAGCAAGGAGGAAATCTGTTTCAGGCATAGAGGCAACATATTCAGGCAACTTATAACCTGAAATAGAGAATGTCACATTCAGGAAATAGCAAAGAAGGCCATAGAGTAAGAATGCAGAGCATGCAGACCACAAGCTCTTACTACCTTGTGAATGTCACATGACTCCTCTCTCCCTCTATTTCCCAGTCTGTAAAATGAAGGGATTGTACAATCTCCAAGATCCCTATAAGTTTGAAACATTATGATGCTATGATTCTGCTACACATTCTCATACCATTGATGTCCATGACTGTCCATAAAGGATATTCAACATACTGGAAGCTTTCTCTGGTACTTTTACTGTTTGTCAGCTGCCAATGTAGCACTTCTGTTCTTCCTCTCCTACTTTTCATACTCAGTACATACTTGATCCATCTTCTTTCTTAATTATACATTTCCTCAATAATATATTTTTATAGTACTTCATAATAGAATTTAGTCTAACTTAGGTTCAGTATACATATTTATATTGTCCTTTGGACATTACTTATCATTTTTATTCTTTTAAAGTCATGATGGTTCACAATTCAGAGTGATATATGATGGCTGGTAGAACATTATATGGGGTTTCTAGAGAGGACTAGCACCTCTGGTGTCAGGGCTGCTCATCCACTTTTGGTGTCCATCAGTCGCCCAGCTCCCACAAGAACAAGCTGTAGCATGTATTTAGATATGCATAAGCTGACTCAAAGTACTATTATGTTTAGCTCTATGTCATAGTTTAAGCAATATTTATTACTTTGTTTTTCCAGTCTGGATGGCTTTTTTCATTTAAAGATATTTCTTATATATTAGATTAGATTTGATGCACCTTATCATAATTTACTAAATAATATTGTCTTGTCTGTTTGTTATGAAGTATCTACATACCTGATTTATTAGGGGGAAATTGAGTGTGTTAAGATAATACATAGGAAGATGGGATGGGATGGGATGAAGTTAGTCAGGGAACGCTTCTGAGAAAAGGGTAGGATTTAGAATGATGGGGAAATATGGTAAAAGGTGTATCTAGTATGAGGCATAAGCTAACATTCCTAACTGGGTATCAGAATAGCATTTCAAAGATGATAGGAAGACCAGTGTGACTAAAGTATAAGGATGTTACCGATTCCTAGAGAAAGATGAGATAGAATAGATTAAAATTGAACCTGTTAGTCGAAAAAAATGAACATTAATAGAAGAAATTATTTAGGTTTGATCTTGTAGGTAACAGGAAGCCATTATAGGAAGGGCTTTGCTACCCAAAGTCTGATGATGAGTATCTTCCATGCCTAAGAGAAAAAGACAGGGATTTGTTGCATCTTACCTATTCTTCCACATAAATTATTGAAAACCCATATCCTAATCACTGCAGTCTTCCCTCTATAAAATGTAGTACATTTTAGTCAGTGTCCTCATGGCTAACCTATGGTGGATAGAAAAGTAGAAAGAATGGTACCAGAACCTAAAGGTTTCTATTTTGCATGTGTCTGTTCCTGAGCATCACACACACACACACACACACACACACACACACACACACACACACACACATACACCACTATGTCATACTTTCTATGTTTTTACCTTCTCTACCAGAGTTTACCAGTGTCTATTTCAATGTTCAGTGTTATATTTGCTTCATGGAAAATGGAAGGGGCAATTTTTGTAATAAGTAAACAAAAAAATGAGTACCTACCTGCCCGAACTGCTTAGAATAATACACTTAGTGATACAACCCATGATTCACAAATGAAGAAAGGGCCAAAGGCAACTCTCATTCAGAGATAATGAAGCATGAAATGGTGTTTTGGAATTAAATTTACATCGAGAGAAAAAGCATTTCCAAAATGCAAAAAATAATTAGCACTGAAATTGTTGAATGAAACTACATAGAGTATGCATTCAGAGGTTATTAGCCAATATATAGTATGTTGTTCATTATTTTTCTTCCAATTTACATGTATCTTTATTTTGCCTAAATGGTGTAATACTCAGTAGTGATTTCTTATGATAACTATTTATTGATAGAATCAATTTAAAAGAATTCCCAGAAATAAAGACATCGATGTCTGGTGTTTCACTGAACCATAATGGTTATTGTAGGTGAAATAAAGAGAAGCTCTTTAGGGAAGCCTGATGGTCATGATGGGGAGAGTGGGTTGCAGCAGTCCTCTGCTTCCTGGTGTGTTTGTAAATTTGGAAGGAAGTTGCCCCTTGATGGAGCTGTGCTTTGCCTGATCTCCAAATAGAATGGTATTAAGTTTGCTTAACTTTCCAAAGTACTGAGGAGCCTGCCTGGTGATCCAGGAAGTTGGAAATTCACACATACAAGCTGACAAGAGCTAATCCTGATGCTTTAAAATTACTACAAAGTATTTCCTCCTTTAATTCTTTTCTGTTTGTCTGGCTACCACGCAGGCCAATTCTCCTTGCCATTTTTCTGGCATTTGTCTTTGCAATTATATAGTATCTACATAGTGCATCTATTCAGGAGTTTTGCTGATTTTTTAAAATAATTTTTTTAAAAATTTGCATAAGCAACATGCATTCTATACAGTAGGGGATGAGAAATTAATAGCAATGTATTTTTTTTCTAAGTAACAGAAAACATTTCCAGTTATTCATTGGTGCAGGACATTTGGTACAGATAATGTTGCTATGGCAACTTTAGAACAAGACTTAATTTGGGCCACAGTGAGAGCACCAACTTGTTTTAAATTCATCATCCAGTCTAATCTAGCATGTACATGTCGACTTGCATTGGCAAATATTGCTGCGGTGGTGCTCATGTTGAAAGTTGTGTTAGAGATGGCATCCCTCCAATCTCTCCTTATATTCACGGGATACTTTCTTAACATATTCACCAGGACAAGTTATAATAATCTACATTAAGAAAAAAATCAACCCTTATTATTTTCTTCCTCTAGCTTGAAAACTTTGAAAATCAATTTGACCTTAATATCTGACATATATTTTGACATTGAAATATTTTTCCTTCAGATGTAGAATCACACAAATGGCCAGAGGAAGAAATTTAAAGGATTTGCCTGTAGATAAGTATTTTTATTCAGTATGCATTAGTATTTGTCCATCGTTGGCATTCACTTGGAAGAATTTTGAAAGTTTGAGCATGCTCTAGGTGTTCTTCAGGTCTCTTCCCATGCGGTACAGCAAAAAAGGACAACGTTCTTTATACACAATGCCCATCATCGTTTCCAAGCCACTAGTACCTACTAAATCTACAATTGCCTCCTGAGCCCAAGTTTATAAAGGCCCAATGTAAACGCATGGAACACTAGTGGGAAGTAAGGTAGGCTACACCTGGGGCAAGACCTTTAAAGAGCAGTTCATGAAGCCATCTGCAAATATTTATTGAGAAACCACTGTGTGAAAGACACCATGCTAGGAACTGTCAGACATTTTATCAGGCAGGTAAACTAACCAGGTCTAGAATACAATCCATACCTATCTCATACTTTACAGTCTATCCTTTGCCTCAAGCCTGTCCTCTTCCTAACTTCCCTTTTTTTGTCCATGACACACGCCAACCATATTTCCCAGTTTCATCCACAACTCTTCGATTTCCTTCACTTTCCACATGTGATCAGTTTCCAAGTTAATTCTGACTCCACGGTATCTTTTAAATCTGTCCCTTCTTTCCACTTACATGGCCAATTCTCTAGATCAGGCCTTCATCACCTCATGCATTTATCAAGCAAAAAAAATATTTAGTAATTGTCCATTAGCTAGGCACTGTGATGGGCATTGGGGATAGTTAACCAGAAATTAACCAGTCACTATCATCAAGGAACCTACATCGAATAATAGGGGGTCAATATATCCACCTATAATTATGTGCAAAATAAATACAAGGTGATGGGGGCAATGTAGACACTAGAAAGTAAAGAATCAGGAAAGAAAACTCTTCATGTAGTAGGTGATAGAAATGAGGAGAAAGTGCATTTGCGGTATGGAGGTCAGTCTGTACAAAGTCATGGAGGTGGCCAATGGGCATGGATGAGAAAGAGCAAGAAAGCCAATTTGGCTAGAAGAGTATTCAGAGGTGAATAGTAACATGGCAATAGTCTTGAATCTCTCTCCTTTCCAATCCATCCTCCATCTAGCTGCCAAAGTGATTTTCCTAATGCACAGGTCTGACCATATTACTTCACTGATCAAAAAGCTCTAGCAACTCCCTCTCAATTCTAGGATAAAAACAATTTTCTCTATTTGGCATCCAAAGACCTTCACAATTTGACTCCAATCTACCTTTCCAAGCTTTTTACACTTTATTTATCTCATTCACATATTCTATGTTTTAGCTAAACTGGACTACTGACCATTCCTTGTACACAACTTTCCATATCTCTCTGTCTTTCCATCTCTCATGGATGATGTCCTCCATGCCTGAAATCTCTTCATGTCTACCTCTTGGAAGCTCTACCTTCCCACAGAACTGAGCTATAGCACCATCTCCTACATGAGACATTTCCTGATCCCCAGCTTCTTTCTCCCATCAATGATAGATAGATAGATAGATAGATAGATAGATAGATAGATAGATAGATAGATAGATAGATAGATACTTGGTATATATTTTGTGTTTACCTACATGTGTACATAAGTATATGTACAAATTAATAGAATGTAAATTCTCTGAGGTCAGGGATTGTTTCACTTTTGTCATTGCATTCTCAACACTTAGCATAATACTTGGAATATAGGTGGTTAATTAATCCTTATTAAATGGAATTGAATTGGAACCTTGGATGGTTTTGCAAAGAAAGAGGCTATCAGAAATGCACAAGGATGACATCTTATAATAGCTGTATCTTCTTAATACCAAATGACCTAGACTCCAAGTATATAGAACTAATGACTTCTTAATATAACATATAAGATGTATATTTGTTTTACCCTGAGCCCACTCACAAGCATTTGTTTTATGGTTCCCTAATGAGTGTTTTTCAAATCTAAAACTTAACTTTTTATACTTTTTTATCTAAATAAAACATAGCAAAGCAAAACAAGTTTTAAAAGAATGTGTAATGTAGCATACCCACTATCTGTGAAGGTATTCACAATCTATCTTACTGAGGTTAAAAGATATGCAAAAAAGTAGATGTTTACATGAAAATAGAACTAACAATACAATAAATGGTGTCTAATGAGTGATGCACATGAGAAGTGTTCAAGATATTGAGAGGAGCTAGGTGGTAAGGTGCTTTAGAGTCCTGGACTTGGAGTCAGGAAGAACCAAGTTCAAATTTGACCTCAGATACACATTAGCTGTGTGACCCTGGGCAAGTCATTTAACTTCCCAGCCTTAGTTTTCTCATCTTCAGAATGGGAAATAATAACAGCACTTACCTTACAGAGTTTTTGTGAAGACACAGGGAGATAGGTACAACACTTTGCAAACCTTAAAGCACTATATAAATGCTAGTGATTATTGTCATATCCAGCTGGGGCAGGAGGAGACCAAGGAATAGGGAGTGGGGAGGAAAGAAGTAGAATTAAAGCTGATCCTTGAAAGAAGGGTTGGGTTTGGTATTGATCCATAGCGCTTTCTAGACCAGTGAAACAATGTGAACGAAGATGTGAATTGGAGTGATCGTGACCTTTTCAAGGGACAGAGGATACATCACTTTGGTTTGGATCTGTAAGATTAAATTAAAATATACATATATGTATATGTATATTCTAACATACATTAACTTTATATATATATACACATGCCATTAAGGTATTTGGAAACCTAGAACCATTTTCAGTCTCCTCCTCATCCTAGGATCTATCTCTATACAAGGCATAAGTTTGTCAATAACCCTTTTAAAATATGTCAGGCAAAATGAACCATTCCAGATATGTCTACTCCAGATCTCCCTTGCTCTGGACTTTATTATTACATTATTATACGAGTAGCCTAAAATGCTGATTTTCTAGAAACTGCCACAGAATTGACAAAATAAGCTAGAAGCAACTAAGGCCTCTAGATCTTTTTCACATGAACTGCTAAATATTCCTATTTCCCCATTCTATAGTTGAGCAGTTAATTGTTTTAACTTAAATGTATCTTTAATTTATCTCTATTAAATTTCTTCTTATGGGGCGGCTAGGTGGCACAGTGAGTAGAGTGCTGGCCCTGGAGTCAGAAGGACCTGATTTCGAATCTGGCCTCAGATACTTAATGCACACACAAACAAAAAAACCTAGCCATGTGACCTTGGGCAAGTTGCTTAACTCCAATTACCCTCCAAAAAGCAAAAAAAAAAAAAATTCTTATTATTAGGTTGACCAATCATTCTTTAGATGTTTATTTCCTCAACCAATAATAACCTTTTTCCCAAAATTTGAGTTTTCTGAAAATTAGGTAACCATACCTTCTACATCCTAATTCATTACTAACAATTACAGAAAAACAGATTGTTAAAGCTGCCTAGGATGTAGTTAGGTGGCTCTATGAATGGAGCACTAGACCTAGCATTAGAAGACTTGAGTTCAAAGATGACCCCAAACACTTACTAGCTGTGTGACTCTGGATAAGTCACTTCTTGTGACTGTTTGCCTTAGTTTCCTCAACTGTACACTGGGTATTGTAAGAATATTTGTTGCTATTGTTCAGTCATATCCAACTCTTCATGACAATAGTTGAGGTTTTCTTGGGAAAGACACTGACATGATTTGTCATTTCCTCTTCAGGTTATTTCACTGATGAAGAAACTGAGGCAAACAGGGTTAAGTGACTTGCCCAGAATCACACAGCTGGTTAGTGTCTAAGGCTGGATTTGAATTCATGAAGATGAGTCTTCCTGATTCCCAGTCCAGTCTTCTATCCACTGTGCCACATAAGCACCTTATATTGTAAGATTTTTGTGAGGATTGAATGAGATATTATGTGTAAAGCGCTTAGCACAATACCTGATGCCTAATAAGGTCTTTAGAAATATTAGCCATTATTCTTATCTCCAGTGCAGATCAGTACCTTCCCTGCAACTTCTAGCCTTAGAGAGTTGCCTAAAATACTGAGAAAGAACAGTTTGCCCAGGGCCCCATAGCCAATGTGTGTAAGAGGTGGGGCTTGAGCCCAGGCCTGTCATAGCTTCAAAACTGGTTCTGTAACCACTATGTCAAGCTGCCTCTCCTATGGATCCTTCTTCTTCAGTAGACAGATGACAGACAGACACACAGACAGACAGACAGACAGACAAGACAGACAGATGGACGGATGGATGGATGGATAAACAGACAGATAGATGGATAGATAGACAGAGAGACAGACAGATAGATAGATAGATAGATAGATAGATAGATAGATAGATAGATAGATAGATAGACAGACATAGATGATAGAGTGTATGTATGTATGTATATATGTACATGTGTGTATATAAACTTCCTGGATAATTCCAAACCATCCTGCCTCTACTCTGGCCATCATCTTCAATTTTCTAATCCCCTGTCCCCCCAGAATCTTGAATTCTGACTCTGAGAACATCCTGGGATCATATAGATAACATTTCAACTTCTTGTTACTTCCAAACCACACTCTGCAGTGTTTTTCTCCTTCCAACTTTTCTAGGCCATTTTGTGTGTTGGATCCCTCCACTGGAATGTAAACTCCTTGAGGACAAGGACTATCTTACATTCTTGTATTTGTTTCTCCAGTACTTAGCATAATTCCTGACACATAATAAACACTTAATAAATGCTTTCTCATCCATTAATTCATAATTTATCTCTTCCCCATTTTTTAAATTTCAAAATTTCCAAAAATGGCATTTAGCCACCTCCAGCCCTATAGCAACACCTCACAAAGGACCCTTTGTAGTATTATGGAAAGTCAACTGGTCCTAGAGTCAGAGGAACTAGGTTCAAGTCCTGATTCCAATATTATCTACTTTGAAAAACTTTCTTAATTTCCTGCACCTTCAGTTTGACCACCGGCAAAATGAAAGGGTTAGATTGTATACCCTCTGGGGTCCCTTATTAGAGATCTGCTCCTATGGTCCCTTCTTCCTACTACATCTTTTTCTCTATGATTACTCAAGACGCTGGACAAAGCTTTAGTAACCGTATCTGTGAATTCTTTCAGTAGCCTGAGATGTAATTCATTCAAGCCTTGTTAACTGAACTCATTTAGATCACCCAGGTGTTCTCTTATCATCTCCACGCTCAGTTCAGGTTTCAATTCCCTTTTAACTATTTTTGACTACACTCGTTATCTGAATATCATTCTCCTTAGTAAAACAAAAACTGAACCAATAGAGAAATTGGGGAGTAGTTCTGCTTTTCTCCTGTCTTCTGTTAACATTATCCCCTTCTGCCCCAAGCTATAGATCAACACCTTCATTCTTCAGCTCGTTGGCCCCACCATAGGTAAAAGTCCTTCAGGTTGACCTGTAGTTCAGAGGTATTATTTGACCATGAGCTCTATCTGAGGCAACAGTGTGATGTAGCTGCCAAGAAAGTTAATGGGGTTGCATAGGTAGCACTGATATGAGTGTATACAACAAGAAAATTATGGGCTGTGTGTAAAAACAAAAGGCAAATAATTTTTAAAAGGAGAAAACAAAAAACAAAAAGGAATGATCCTACTGTACCTTGCACAAATGAGACTACATATGGAACATTATATTCAATTTGGTGCTATATTTGCTTTTTATACAACAGTAATGTCCCCAATTCTGCCTCCCTCCATTACCTCACCTGCCCCCCCAAAAAAACCTTGCCTTGTAATGAAACAAATATATGGAATGCTTCACAAATATGTATGCCCCCCTTAAGCTGGAGCCATGTTAGTTTCTGTATCATTTCTGTTTTATTATATGCGCTGCTGGAAAGGGCATTCCAATTCAGTACAAGAATCATCTTTTTAATGCAAAAATCTAGCTGGACATGTCACTCTTTTTTTCTAAATATGTCAGTTGCTCTCTATTTTCTACTATGTGAATTCAAACACCTCTGCCTTTTATTCAATAGAATAAAACAACCAATGCAAACATATCTGAGCAAACACTACAAAAGGATCTGGGGAACTTCTGTGTTTAGCTAAAATAGTCTTTGTCCTCATGGAGTTTACAGTCTGGAAGGAGAAGAAGAAATAAACAGGGGAAGCTATAATATATGATGCAACTGGTGGCACCCAGGCCTGGAGCCAGAAAATCAGGAGTCAGGAAGACCTGAGTTCAAATGTGGCCTCAGATACTTACTAGCTATGTGACCCTGGACAAGTCACTTAACCCTGTTTGACTCAGTTTCCTCATCTGTAAACTGAGCTGGAGAAGGAAATGGCACACCACTCCATTATCTTTGCCAAGAAAATCCCAAATGGGATCGTGGAGGGTTAGGCATGACTGAAATAACTGAACAATAACAATAGAATATGTAACATGATAAATATATCCAAGAGTTCCATAATAAAGTACTTTATGAAGTCTGACGGGAAAGTCCAGGCTAATGTGAGGAGTGTCTCACCTTCCAATCTATGAAGTTCTGTCCTGTAGCTAGTTGTGAGACTAAGATATGAAATTAATATAGGGAAAGTATAGTGGATTTTTACATGAAAGGCGTGAGTTTGAATGCCGATCCCTGCTGCTTTGGAGCTGTGTGAGCATGGGTAAGTCACATAAACACAGAAACACAGTATCTCATCTGTCCCCTTAAAAAAATGAAGCAACTGGACAAATTTACCTCTAAGGTCCCTTCTTGCTCTGAATTTCTGATTCTATAAACTCCTGTTCTATTAACGTGTGAAGAGGGTCCCTATTCCTGATTTGATGAGGTAGGTGTCTACAGGACAAGTAGCAAGATCCCCATCCTGGTGTCTTGGACAGAACCCTCAGTGTGCAAATCTCCTATGCTCTTATGCCACAGTACTACCCTATACTAGATGAGAAACAGTTTACAAGAAAAGAGACTGACAACATTATTGAAGAGTATTTGAGGGATTTTTTAAAAATAAAAATGACCAATGAAAGACCACAAATCTAATTTACTGAGCAGTCAAGACCAACATTATTGCATAAAGAGACAAGTTCTGAAGAGAAACATAAGATAAGTGTTAGGAGAGAGCTGCCTATTACAATGAATGAAAGCCAGACAGAAAGAATGACAGAGAATGAAAGATTTGGGCCTGGCTGTAGACGTAAAATGTACAACATGTATAAAATCCCCGTGTCCTTCACATCAGTGATCTGGCTAGGTAGATGGACTTCAAGGGAAGGAGGGAGAGGGAGAAGGGGCGGGGGGGAGAGACAGAGACAGAGAGGGAGGGGTGAAGGGGGGAGAGACAGAGAGAGACAGAGACACAGAGAGACAGAGAGAGACAGAGACAGAGAAAGAGAGAGGGAGGAGAGAAAGGGGGGGAGACAGAGACAGAGAGACTGAGAAAGACAGAGACAGAGAGAGACAGAGAAAGAGAGACAGAGAGAGAGACAGACAGAGAGAGACAGAGAGAGAGATTGAAGAAAAACAGCATGAAGAACAAAGAACCAAATGAAGATGGTTTCCAAAAAGGAAAAAAAATAACATGAGTAAAGAACTTACCTTTAAATAACATGATGTTGAATCAATTAGGAGACTCAAAGTGAAAAGGATATAGAACCAGAATAATTCTACTTACATGCCTTTCAGGAACCTTGAGGATTAATGAGTTGCTGGTGTGTAAATATTTACTGTAAAAAGCAGGTAATGAAACTGCAAAGTATGTATGTCTTTATTAATGAGCATTTATTTTATTTAATTTAGCCTTTGAAAATCCAATGACCTATACTTAAATTCATTGTACAGCCCCAGACTAGAGCTCCCCAAAAGGTTATTCTCTGTCATTTCTGATGCATATATTTCCATCGTAGAAAAGTAATAGAATCACAAGGCAAACATATCCCTAAACAATGCCAAGCAAGAGTGTCTTATTTGTTCCCCAAACCTGTCCCTTGTCCCAACTTTCCCGTTTCTGTTGAGGGCACCATTGTCCTTCCAGGAAGCAAGGAAACCCTTATATTAGGGCTCACTATGTGCCAGGAAGTATACTAAGCACTTCATAAATATTATCTCATTGATCCTGACAACAACCCTGGGAAATTAGGTGCTATTACTATCCCCATTAAGTTGAGAAAACGGAGACAAACTGAGCTCTGACTGGCCAGGAGACACACAGCTAAGTATCATAGGTCATGTTTGAACATAGATCCTCCCAATTCCAGGCCTCGCTGTCTATTCATTCCACCACCTAGTGGCCTCTACACACTGAGATTCAGAAGCTGGGACTCAGTTTCTACTTCAGACACTTCATAGTCATAGATTGAGAGCTGGAAGGAAACTTAAAACTCTTCAGATCTAAGCCCTTTATTTTACACTTGAAAAAACTGACAACCAGAGAGGTAAAGCCATTTACCTCAGGTCACACAGAAAGTATCTGAGGAAGGATTGAAACCCAGGCCTTCCTGGTATCCAATCCAGAGCCTCATCTATTATACTCTGCTATCTCCTAATAAATGGAGGCTGTGAGTATTTCCTAGGTAAAGTCACTTAACCTTTCTGTGACTCAGTTTCTTCTTTCATAATTGGAGGAATTGGAATTAATGGGCTCTAAGGTCCTTGCCAGCTCTAAACCTATAAATTGATCTGTCATGTTTTACTTTTCCTATTGCTCAACCCCTCATATCCATTCAGTTGCCAGATCTCATCACTCCTAATTTCATGTTATTTCTGGAATCCTTCTGTTCTTTCTACTCACACAGAATATACCCAGACTCAGGCTCTCATCTCTTCTCACGTGTGCTAAATCTGGCATCCAGAGGGCCCAATGGATAGCACAAGAGTCAACAAGACCAGATTTCAAATTGACCTCAGACACTTATGAACTATCACCCTAGACAAGTCACATAACCTCTGCCTGCCTCAGTTTACTCATCTGTGAAATGGAGATGATAATAGCACCTATCTCCCAGGCTATGGTGAGGATCAAATAAAATAATAATTATAAAGCACTTAGCACAGTGCCTGGTACATATCAAGTGTCATGTAAATGTCACCTATTTCTTATGTTTGGGAGTAACCTGCTAAATGGTTTCCCTGACTCTGGTCTCTATGCCTGTTCCATCCTCCACACAATTGCCAAAGCAATACTCCTAAAATGCAGCTCTGATCACCTCACCCATCTTCACCACACCCCAAATACACATACTCAAACACTTTGAATGGTTCCCTATTATTCCAAGCATAACACTTCTGAAGATCACCTGGCAAGATTAGGTCTACATTGCTGTATGCCTGTGAAACCTGGACAGCTCGCCAGCACCATGCCAGGAAACTGAATCACTTCCATTTGAATTGTCTTAGGAAGATTCTAAAGATCAACTGGCAGGATAAGATACCAGACACCGATGTCCTTACTCGATCTAACCAGCCAAGCATTCAAACTCTACTTCAGTGAGCATAACTCCAATGGGCTGGCTAGGTTGTTCAAATGCAGAATGTACCCTTGCCAAAAAGACTATTTTATGGACACATGGTGGTCAGAAGTGATGCAGGGCCACTCTCAAGGTCTCTCTCAAGAACTTTGGAATTGATGCTGTGACTTGGGAAACACCAGCACAGGACCTTTCAGCATGGCATGCCCACATCAGAGAAGGTGCTATGCTTTATGAGCAAGGCAGAATTGAAGCAGCTCAAAGGAAATGCAGGATGCACAAATTTAGAGAATTCACCCCAAATGTCCACACATATTATTTGTGCCCAACCTGTGGTAGAGCATTCTGAGCTCCTATTAGTCTGATCAGCCAGTCGGACACATTGAAACTTAACTTTAACATAGTGATGTCATTTTGAGTCCTCTTCAAGAACAGAGAACAACCAACTAACCAGCAGAACATATAAACTATTCTGCCCATCATTTAAAACCCACCTACAATGCTACCACCTATCTTCCCTGCTTCAATCATGCTATTCATCTATCCACATGGTCCATCCTAATGAAACTGACCTTATTGTTGAGCTAGCTAGGTGATGCTACATTTTCTTCCTTCAAACCTTCACAAGTCTGGAAATCGTTTCTTCCCCAGGTGACCTCTTCAAAGCCCTGGTTTCTTCCATCTCCTGCTATATCGTCTTTCCTGCATTAGCAGTGTTATCTTCCTCTTGAAATCTCTTTGCAGCTTGGTGATAGAATATGGGACTTAGGAGCTCATAAGAGCTCTTACCAAGCTCTTAATAAGCTCACAGACACATAAATTGTGTGACCCTGGACAAACCATTTAACCACTCTCAGCCTCAGTTTCCCCATCTGTAAAATGGCATAATATTAGTACCTATGGATAGCTTTTTACTTTACAGAGGGCTAAGAGAGTCAAATGCTATCATCTATGTAAAATGCTCTGAAAACCTGAAAATGTTTTATCAGTGCTAGCTGTTACTATAGACTCAATATTTAATTATTTATGTATAAACAACATTCCCCAACAAACTATTGCATATGTTCCTCAAGAATGTGAATTCCTTGGAAGCAGGAGTTGTGCCGGCTTGGTCCTTGTATCCCTACTGCCAAGCAAATGAGCAGCTAATAAATGATGGCTAAAAAATAGCCGACATTTACATCTGCTGTAGAACATCAGGCCCCATGCTCTGTACTTTGCCATTAGCCTCTCGCTTGGTCCTCACAACAAACCTGAGAGGTAGGTACTGTTATCTTCATTTTACAGATGAGGTAAACAGAGGCTAAAGGATTTGCCCAGAATCACATAGCTAATAAATAACCCATGTCAGATTTGAACTCAGTCACATCTTCCTGCCTCTAATCCTACTTCTCTATCCTCTGCACCAACTAGTTACCTCTGAGTAAATATTTCTGATTGACTCATTGGTTGATAGTCCAAAGAAGATCTGCATGGGGGTGGTGGCCATGTTTTGGAATAGTAAGAAATAAGGAGGGGCTGGACAGTCAAACAGAGAAGCTTAGACTAGGATTAATTTCCTAGACTAGAAAACAAAGAGACATGGGGCAGTTAACTGGCACAGTGAATAGAGCACTGGCCCTGCAGTCAGGAGCACCTGAGTTCAAATCCGACCTCAGACAGTTAACACCTCAAACAGTCACACACTAGCTGTGTGACCTTGGGCAAGTCACTTAACCCCAATTGCCCTGCCTTCTCCCCCCTCCAAAAAAAAAAAAAAAACAACAAACAAACAAACAATAAAAAAAAAAACCAAAGAGACAAAGAGTTTTGAGTTAGGGAGGAAATAGCAACAGCAGCAACAACAATAATAACATCTCACATTTGTGTTGTATTTGAAAAAACGCTTTTGGCAAAGCATTTACTGTCTCATCTGAGAAGCTAAAACAGTTGCAGGCAATAAAAACTGTTTTGTCTATGGTGTTGATAAAATCATCTCTGAATAGGACTGAGGCACTAGCTGATTTGAATTTATTTCTATTAGAAATGATGAAGAAAAAATGTCTGGATCCTACTACCAGCAGTCCTTGGGATATCTTAGTGCTTTCACTTAGCACAGTATGAAGGAGGTGATTTAAGTAACCTTATCCTAAATATGTTTAGTTTGGCAATTTTGTCTTATAAGTAGTTACCCAAGATCATTTCTCTCTGTGTATGTCTCTGTCTCTGTCTCTGACTCTCTGTCTCCTCTCTCTCTGTCTCTATGTCTCTGTCTCTCTGTTACACACACACATACACACACACACACACACACACACACACACTTTCACACTTACACTCACCAGAACTAACTTTCCTCTTCAGTATTCTCATAGTACTTGGTTTGTACCTCTCCCAGGTACTTATCAGTATATATATATATATATATATATATATATATATATATATATATATATATATTTTGATTTTGTTCTAATATCTAAGCCTCCTTATTATGCTAGATTGCAAACTCCTTGAGGGTAGTAACTGTCTTTTTATAGCCCTAGTTCTTAGGAACATGCTTCGAACCTAGAACTGCATGCCCCAAAATACTCATTGATTTAGAACTGTAAAAAAAAAAAAAAACCATAGAAGTCATCTAGACAGTCCACACTTTTAACAAATAAAGAAACTGAGATCCAGAAAAAGATAAAGTCATTTTAAGGCCACACAGATACTAAGTGGAAGAGCCAAGAATTGAGCCCAGATCCTCTGGCACTAAATTCAATGATCTTTCAATTGTACCATAGGAAGATCTAAGAGACTGAATCCAACTGCAACATGTGATAGATGAGGAAAGCAAAGCCCAGAGAAGTGAGATTTGCCAGGATCACATAGAAAATAACTGTCTGAGGTAGGATTTTATCCCAGATCTTCCTAAGTCTGAGACCAGTGCCCTATCCACCATGCCAATGGTTCTCAAAGAGTGGTCTGTAGACCCCTAGGCATTCTCAGAATTTTTTCAGGGTGTCTACAAGTTCATAACTATTTTCATAATAATACTGAAATGTTACTTGCCTGTTAAAATATTTCTTCCTTTTCCAATTATATATCTGTGTGAGGCCAGATTTTTTTCATATACTTCAACCAAAACAACATTATTTCAACAGATTGAATGCAGAAGTAGATATGAGAGTCCAGCTGTCTTCTATTAAGCCAGACAGTAAAGAGATTTAGACAATTATGTAAAACAATGCCACTCTTATCATTAAAGACTTTTTTTCATTTTGGAAAACATTATGTTTTTTGTTTAAAATATTTGTATCAATACTTAATGAGTTTATTATTTTAAATGAACTAAAAATTTCAAAATTCATGTTTTAATTTCTAATATGACAATATCAATGAACTAAAAAAATTCAAAATTCATGTTTTAATTTCTAATATGACAAATATCAATAGGAATAACTCACACAAATAAAAGCTCTTTTGGGGTCTTCTATTATTTTTAAGAGTGTAAAGAAGTTCTGAAGCTAAAAACTTTAGAACCACTGAAAAACACCTCGCTCCCCCTCAAAATAAGTAGATGCACACATGTACCAGCTGTCTCCACTGAGATTGGGTACTCTCATCTAAAATCAGTAATATCTATTGAGCACCTTCTGTGTCCAAACTAATGATAGATTAAACTCTTAGAACATCTCTCAGCCATCTTAGAAATGTGGCAGTTGCAGGCCATATGCCTAGAATGGGGCAGAAAAGACACCTCTCCTTCCAGAGCTGGTGTCCTCCAGCCTCCACCTGCAGACCTTCATTCATCAGAACCTGAATTTCACAATGAACATTCTCATCTGTCTGTCCAATACTGGTGGGGTCCTGCTAGCCTAGAATATTTAACATCTAATGTAAATGGATCTAATGACTTGCCACAAAAGAATACTAATGAATACTATAAAAGCAGACCCAGGGAAGATTGCAGAAATCATTTACAGAAGAATTAGAGTATATGTTATACTAACTGCTTGTTTTCCTTTGGCTTGATTGTATCCAGAAATAAGATATTATTACTTAGGCAATTCTATGGAGCCGTTGGTCATTTTAATTCTCTCCTGATGTCACTGCAAACATTCCCTCTCCTCCTTATGGTCACACTTTTCTTTAATTGGTGAGACTCAATGTTTCCTCCAATGTATGAGTCAATCTCCATTTGCCAATGTCTGGCATGAATATTAATATTTTTAAGATGCCATTTTATATATCTCCTTCAATGAATGCTGTTGCTGCCTGTTATTAATTATTTCAATTATAGTGCAAGCTCATTTATGTATTTTTTAATGTTGGGTCACAATGCATTCACCATAAATATATTTATAAAAATATATATATATAAAGTTCAGTAACAATATGCCCAACATACATTCCATGTCATTTGTGTCTGAGGAAGTGTTCATTAGTAAGAAGTTTTGCATATTTGTAACCATTATTTCTGCAAAATACCAACATAAATTTTCATGAGAGAAAATTGGTGCCAATCTGGGTACTAAAGAGTTCCTGAGCACTGGCAGTGGTGCATGACCATTATTAAAGGTACAATAGCATAACTCTAGTGACTAAATGTGCTGAGGGAGTCAGTCAATCAATTTATATGGAGCAACCATACTGTGAGAAGATTCAACCCAGCTGCCTCACCCAAGCACCATTTCTCACTTCCCTGTATTTTTTGTCTTCCCCTATTAAAATGCAAGATCCTTGAGAGTAAGAACTGTCTCATTTTCTTGGTTTTATTTCTCCAGTGCCTGGCACATCATTAATATTAACAAATATTTCATCAATCAATAAGGATTTCTTACCATGGCTGAGTGGCTAGATTGCTTGGAGTCAGAAGGAGTTAGGTTCTGATTCTATCTTGGACACTGTGTAATGCTGGACAAATTGCCTAACCTCTTTGTAGCTCAGTTTTCTCATCTGCAAAATGGACACAATTGAAAATCCCTCTCTATGGTGCTAAGACACTATGTGCTTGTATTAGACACTGGGGTTTCAAGACGAAAAAAGGGTCTGTACCTCTTCTAACAGTATTTATATCCTATCAGAGGGGACAATGTGATATAAGTGAAGGAAAAGTAAGTAAAAGGTAATCAGAGGGGGCAAGTCCTAGAAGCCAGGAAATTAAAAAGGTCTAATGTAGGAGAGGACACAATCTGAGCTTGGAAGTCACTTGGGGATTCTAGGGGAGTGGAGATTGTACTATACGAGGGATAGATAAAGGACCTTAGATTGCTTAAAGGGGATAAAAGGAGTAGAAGGGGAAGAAACTAAGCTAAGCATCTGATATTTGATGGATTGGTATGTGGAATAGACTTATTCTACTTAGTCCTAGAAGGCAAAAAGTAGGACACTTCTTTCCACAGTCTCCCTGCCTCCAATTTTATTTTAAAGGCCCATCAATGGAATGAGCGGGGAGTGGGGGTGTGGGGGAATGGCAGAAGAAAGGGCTGTATTGGTGGGCACTTTCAGGAAACAGAATAGGTTTCAATAAAGAAAAAACTTCCCCAAATCTTGTCCAAAACCATAACAGGTTGCCTCAAAGACTGATAAGTTCACTATCTTTGAAGTTCTTTAATGGATACGGAAGGAAAAAAGGAGGAAAAGAAGTGTTGATTCCTATGATTTTTTATGCCAATATGCTGATACAATCTCACCATAGGACCATTCCTGGTAACAAAGAAAAGTAGCTAACAACACCACAATGAGAAGATAGAGCCCTGGGCCTGCAATCAGGAAGACCTGAGTTCAAATCTAGCCTCAGATACCCACTAACTGTGTGACTCTGGGCAAGTCACTTAAGCTATGTTTACCTTAAACCACTGGAGAAGGAAATGACCAATCATTACAATATCCATGGCAAGAAAACCCCATATGGGTCATGAGGAGTTGAACAACAAAACAAACACATTAACTATATCTGACAGTGTATATAACATTTTACACCTCTGGTCCCTTATATATCTACCTAGAAAAGGGAAATGTTTCATTATTTTTCTTTCTAACCATTGCATTTAATATGAGTTCAGATGCCTCCTAGTGATATTATCATTTACATTATCGCAGTCATTGTGATTTTTTGTTGTGTGTGTAATAATCTCTTGGCAGATGTAGATATGTCATTGGCTCAATAGTCAGTCTCTATATAGGGCAGTGAGGGAGGGGGTAAAGGAAGAGGGAAGGGAATGGAGAGGAACCACTAAGGGAAAAACCAAAGGATCCAAGTCTAGATGTAAGCGTGATTGGGACAACGCACATGTGGAGGTGCTATTGAGTGTCAAAAACACCGGTAGTTCATGGAAGCAATTCTCCCTTCCCCTTGCAAATAATGTGGGTTTGGGGGAGTGGGAGGGGTGATGAACAGAGTAGTCAGAAGTTGAGAACAATAAAAGGTACTACAAAAGCTGGTGGATAAAATCTTAGAACATGTTACTTATTTTTCCATATTTTGAGACTCCCTCAGGGTCTCATTATTTCTTCATTTGATTTAAGAAGAGATGGGAAAACTTAAGGGTTTCTGGGACAGAACCACATGGTGTTCAGAGTGCACATCTTGACAAGAGAACAGGCCTAGGTGGCTTACAAAATAGGTCAGAAGTGTCAAATACCAAACCCACAAGACTCCCAAGGGCAGTCTTAACTGGATTAAAATGTAATTGGTAAATGTTTAAAATAATAAATAAAAGTACAATATTGTGGAAAAATTAAAACACTAATGCATTGTTGGTGAAGTTGTATACTGATCTAACCATTCTGGAGAGCAATTTGCAACTATGCCCAAAGGGCAATAAAACTATTCATAACCTTTGACCCAGTAATACCACTACTGGCTTAGATCCCAAAAAGATAAAAAACAAAAAGGGCCTATATGTACAAAAATATTTATAGCAACTCTCTTAATTGTAGCAAAGAATTGGAAATTGAGGGAATGTCCATTAATTGGGGAAAGACTTAACGAGTTGTATATGATTGTGATGGAATGGTATTGTGCTATAAGAAACAACAAGCAATATGCTCTTAGAAAAACCTAGAAAGACTTGCATGAACTGATGAAGAATGAGATGAGCTGGGGCAGCTAGGTGGCACAGTGAACAAAGCACTGGCCCTGGAGTCAGGAAGAACTGAGTTCAAATCCAGCCTCAGACACTTGACACATTTACTAGCTGTGTGACCTAGGGCAAGTCACTTAACCCCAATTGCCCTGCCTTCCTCCCTCCAAAAAGGAAGGAAGGAAGGAAGGAAGGAAGGAAGGAAGGAAGGAAGGAAGGAAGGAAGGAAGGAAGAAAGAAAGAAAGAAAGAAAGAAAGAAAGAAAGAAAGAAAGAAAGAAAGAAAGAAAGAAAGAAAGAAAGAAAGACTTGAGCAGAACCAGGAAAACACTGTGCACAGTAACAGCAATACTATATGATGATCTACTATGAATAACTTAGCTATTCTCAGCAATATTATGATCCAAGGCAATTTTGAAGTTCTCCAGGTGAAAGGTGCTGTCCATTTCCAAAGAAAGAACTGGTGGATCCTGAATGCAGATCAAAGATACTTTTTCTTTAGTTTCTTTATTTTGGGGGGGTTTTCTTTCAAGCATGACTTATAGATATGCTTTACATGAGTACACATGTATAACCTATGCCAAATTGCTTGCCTTCTCAATGAGGGGAGGGAGAGAATTTGAAGCTCAAAATTTGAAAGAAAAAAAGAATGTTAAAATTCTTTTTCCATATAATTGGGGAAAATAAAACATTTTTTTAAAAATTAAGTACAATAAAATTAAATAACATTAATATGTGGTTTTCTAAATTGATATGTGCTTGCAGGGATCTTATTTACAGTTTAGTGGTCCCTGTTTCTATTTGAATTTGACCTCATAGGTGACCACAGACACTATCTTCTATTGGACAGTGCCTAATGGAAAACAGTTCATTGCTTAAAAATTGACCAAGGTTTAAACAGGAATTGAAGGAAATGTCCAGGTTTTCTACTAGTACTCAGGGCACTGTCAGGGCAATCCTCAGTTTTAAGTAAAGGTTGGGGCCCCATTTGGAGGAATCCAGTGAGTTCAAGCCTTTGAGAGTTGTTGGAAATAGAAAGAGGTATTTCTAATTTCTAGCTTCTAATTGAATCACTGAGGTAAGGGAGAAGTAGTGAATCTTTCCATCCCTAACAGTTCAATGAGTCCTGCAAACATGGTCCTATACAATAACTAGGTACAATAACCTGGTACACTAACCAGAAATATTATACAAGACAGGGAATGTGTGACCCAAGGGCCTGAGAGGTATCCTTCAACAAGGACCCTACTCAAGAGCCTGTGTAGTTTAGAGACCCTGTAGCACGGGTTGACACTCCAGTGCTGGCACTAGAGAGCATGGGAGGTTTCCTATTCCTTATGTGAACCTGGGGCCATCTCTCCCAATGACACTTTGAAAGCTAAACTACAGATAAGGATTGCAGCATTGGGGGTAGCCAAGAGGGTTCAAGCTAAGGCCTGAAATCCCTAGGAAATAACCATTTTGAGTTGGCGTCGGCCCCTTTTGTCACTGTTAGAAACTGGGACACTTATTTTAGGTACCATGAATTAGTACAGACAGCACCACCACCTCCAACTTCAATGGACAATATATCCATCTAGGACCAGGCTCAGAAAGTGTGGGTTCAAGATACTCCACCATAATATACCTGTAACAGCAAAATAACAAGAACTGTAATGGTTAGTATTTATATAATGCTGTGAGGTTTGAAAAGCCCTTTACAAATATCACGTTATTCACAACCACTCTGGTAGGGAGGTCCTATTATTATCCTCATCTTAAAGATGAGACCCACAGAGATTAAACAATTTCCCACACAGCAATTATAGATTTGAACTCAGCCTTCCTGACTCCAAACCCAAGGCTTCATCCATTATGTCACCTTGGCATAAAACTAGATTCGTGATCATCAAAGCAGATACGTTGACTACATGTCCAAGGTTGGTTTTGGTTGGAGGAGGGAGAGAGTAAAGAGTGATTCAGCAGCTGCCAGCTGAATAGAGGAGGCCATAGTTGGGAATATTAGTAGAGCCCCTATAGGTATAGGCTGACAGAGGTTACCAGGCCACATCTGGGACTGCTTACTGGATACACTGAGCCCCTTAGAGAAGTAGCAACAAAGGAATAGTGGCAAGAGGAATCAAAATTGGATACGAGCTAGAATGGAGTGATTGCAAATGGAATTAAGGAACAAGAAAGGCAGAAGCAAATCCAGGCTGAACAGTAGGAGTTAAGGTGGGGGACAGCATCCCGAAGAAAAGGAAGTAGTTGAGAATGAGTGGGAGCAAGAGGCTGATATTTAAGAAGTACTGAAAGGGAGCAAGGACAGAGAGAAGAACAAAAAATGGATGCAAGCAGGGGCAGGGGGTGCTGAGGTTATAGAAGAAATGAACACAGATGAACATATTAATTGTGGGAAAATGTCCAGCAAGCCATGATGAGGCAAGTTATGGACATATGGAAGAGGTTTCTAATGCTCTTGTGGGAACCCTAGGGTGACACCCTCACTTTCTCCCTTAGAAGAAAGAAGAGGGCTTGCCCAGCCAGTGGAGAGAACCTTATGTAAAGAGACAGTGGCAAAAAGACATAATGTTCACACAGCTGTCCACAATAACTAATATACCATCCCTTTTTAGAAGAGTGTCTCAATGTTCTCTTCAGGAGGCTGATCATGGTTTGGCATGGTGTGGCTGGGGAGTGGCTGTGTTTGTGTTAGAGAGTGGAGTAGTTCTAGAGTAAATAACAGAAACAGAGCAAAAGGGAGAGAGAGGGAAAGAGAGAGAGAGACAAAGAGAAAAGAGAGAAATTGACAGAGACAGAGACAGGCAGAGGAAGGGAAAGGGGGAAGAGAGAACAAGGTAGAAAGAGGAAGAAGGAAGAAAGAGATAAATATCAGGAGTAATTAAATGCATATGTGTAAGAAAAAGCAAATGGAAACATAAGCAAAATGAAAATACAGTCAATGTGGAACACAATGGTTTGGGTAGCCCCAAAGTGGGGAGATTATGCCTAGATTTGTGGGAAAGTGGGAAGAGAAGTCCTGGACTTGATGAAGAGCCAATACATTCCACAGGCACTTGAAGCCCTGAGACACCCTCTTGTTTCCATGGCATGGATTTTAGGGTTTTGGAGACCACACAAACAAACCTTTGGCAGACATATACAGGGGGTCCCAGAAGTCTTGGAGCAGTTTTAAGCTCTAATAACAAAGACTTTTGGAACACCCTGTATATCTGATTGGCATGGTGGTGATGGCTTCCCCTTTGCCCCCTTTCCAAGTAATATCTTCTTGGGAAAAGAGAGCATTTAAGAAGAGCCCTCCAGACCCAGAGTGTGGATGTGAGGACGAGTGGAAAGTGTGTGTGAGTGTGCATTTTTGTGGGAAAAGGTCAGGACGCTATAGACAGTAATCATGCTTTAGGTGGGAATTGGACTAGAATATCTCTGAGGTTCCTTCCAACTCTACAAATTCTACAATGGTGTAAAATATGAGTCTGGATTTTTAGAAAAGCTTCCAGCTTCACAGTCTTTTAAATGAACAGATTCCTTTTATTATTAGAAATATGGAAGGAACAGGACTTGGAAACCAGCAGTGTATGTATCACTAATCTATTATGTCTCCATTCTAACTGGGATAACCCATGGCAGTGACACCCTGCCAATCTTTGGCCACTCAGTCTCAGCTGCCAGTTAGGACCAATTTTTGTTTTGCTTCATGATTTCCATTTCTAAGATATGCCTGATGCTCAAAGCCTACAGCCCAGCAGTGGCAGAAACAGAAAATGATCTGATGAATAATATCAATAACAGTAGGCTGGGACGCCACTCTGTGATGTGAATACTTGAGCTGTTAAAAGTGGGCTGAAACCATCAACTTGCTTCCTACAGAGCAGCAAGCAGTTGTTAGGGAGTGACAGCTTTCAATAATTGCTGACCCCATGGCCTCTAGAAGGCAAACTATTCTGCATGCCATTACCTGTCCTGTGAGCCATCCCATTTCCCTCTATGACACTGAGATTAATGCTGTAATGACACAGAAAGAAAAATCTGATTACACAAGAACTCAGTGTAATACCATTATTGATTTGTTGCCATAATAATGTAGAATACATATAGTTTTGCTTCAGTGGGTTTTTGTTCTGCTTATTTTTCTACCCTTTTTTTCTAGTGGTTTCAAGGATTCTATGACTATCTCTAAATAGGTAATAGTAGATTAGCTGAATGTTAGCTTGGGGACATAATTATTCAAAACCGTGGCTTGGGTCCCCACCAATACATCTCTATGCCAGACATAATAAACGACACATAAATTCAAAGGCAAATATATTTACAAAAAATGTATTTAATTAAAGCAGAATACCAATGCAAATAAAAAGGAATTAAATCAGGCTGTAAATGTCTCTGAAGCTAAACACAAATCATCACTCTTTCCCACACCTTCATCAACCACTAGACAACTTCCATCTAATTCCTCTTTTCCCCGCAAAGTTACAGGAGAAGGTTGCAGTCAAATCAAACTCATGCTCCCAGTGTTGAAATTTAGAGTCCAAGGCCACCCTGTTTAGTCATCTTCCCCTTTGTTCCCTGCGTTTCTCAGGCCAGACATACACTGAAGCCTCTTGACACAGTTTTCATAGCCATCATCATAGTCCAGATACATAGTGTTTAGGGTGCCATGACCAGGTCCTTGTCATTTGCTCTCTCTCTACAGAACTGCCTTTTTCTTCTGTTCCCATCTTTATCACTCTGCATGTTCCTGCTCCCTATACCTTTCTCACCCACAACATACATTCATGTAAGACTCACACCAAGCTTTTAAACATATCTCGGGCTTTAGAGCATCTCTACCCAATCAGAATGCACACTAACTAATACTGAGTACAATGTGAAAATTGAATGAGAAAGTTACAAAGTACTATAGCTGAGGGCACTACCATCTTTCCAATTGGCCAGGTTCAAAGTCAATCAGAGTTTTAAAGCAGGAAAGGACCTTGTGGATCATCTTGTCAAACTCCCTATTCTATAAGTGATGAAACTGAGATATAAAATGGTTACCCAAGATTACAGAGGTTACACAGATTATAAAGATCAGAGAATCAGATTCAAGTCTTCAGAATCCATTTCCAACATTCTTTCCATGACTTCACGATATTTCTTCTCCTTTCAATGCCTTACCCCTCCCTCCAATAAGTTGCCACATTCTATCAATTCTACTTTAGCATCTCTTGCATCCATTTCTTTCTTTTCACTCATATGGCTACCATCTTTTTGCAACTCTTCATTTTCTTTCACTTGAACTATTGAAAAAGCCTCTTAATTGATCTCTCTGTTCCCATTCTTCCTCCACTCTAATTCATCCTTCACATAATTGCCAAAATAATCTTCCTAAGGCACAGGTTTGACCATAATTCTTCACCTCAAAGACTTTCTGTAACTCCCTATTGCGGGAGTGGGGGGCGCTAGGTAGTGCAATGAATAGAGCATTGGCCCTGGAGTCGGGAGGACCTGAATTCATATCCAGCCTGAGATGGCCTCAGATGCTTAACACTTATTAGCTATGTGACCTTGGGTAAGTCATTTAATCCCAGTTGCCCTGCCATCCCCCCTCCAATAACAGCAAAAAACAAAAACAAAAAACTTACCTATTGCCTATAAGAAAAAAAATACAAACTCCTCAATCCAATATTAAAAGTACCCCACAATCTCACTCCAGGCTATCTTTCCAAACATTTTACTCCTCTTTACATGTTCTATGTTCTGGCCAAATCAATCTTCTAGCTGTGTTTGTCACACAACATTCTATTTCTTCATACCTTCTGACAACATGTCTCTCATGCCTAGACTACATTCACTTCTCACTGCTACCATTTAGAATCTTTAGCTTTCTTCAAGGCCTATCTCAGCCCCTAGCTTTTATGTAATGTCTTTCCTATCTGCCATTCCATCCCCAATCCCACTTGTTAAGACTGTTCATATTGTGTTGTATTTATTCATTTGCATATATGCTGTACCCTTCCAAAAGACTCTAATCTGTTTGAGAGCTAACTTATGTTTCTGTCTTTGTATACTTCATGTCTAATATATGGTCCCTTGAACATGGTAGGCTCTTAATCCATCCACCACTGATAGCTGCCTGAAACATCTTCCCCACCCCCACACACTGTCAATTCACATACAACTTTAGCAACTCATATATTTGGAAGTACTTTCCAGATAAGCACTAGAGTCCTACTATGGAACAGCTCTTTCTTACATATTTTAGCACTATACTTAACCAAAACCTGCAACAACAGAGCTATCCTACAAGATTCATATATACCTGTTCTTTAATAGGAAGGGTAAATGAATAGCCAGTTAAGAAAATATGATTCCCAAACTTCACTTCTATTCCATATTACAAAATAAGTCCACCTGTCAAGATAACCCTCACTTCTAATTAAGCAATCATTTTGATCTTTTTAGCAAGAGTCATGTCCAGAGTAGCCACTCCCCTTCTTGCTTCTTGTATCTTCTATAATTTGAAATTACTCAGCACGACCATTCAAAATTCCCCAAGGTGGTTCTGCTTTCAGGAGAAAGAAACCACCAGTAGATATGTGGATAGCTATATTCCTTCCCCCTTCTTCCCATGTCTACATCACCACTATTCACAGGTCTCAGGTCAGTTTTATGATCTTCTTTGTAGTCAATCATCCATTTTCTCCCTCTGCTTTGGTGATCCATAGGCAATTCTGACGATGATATTTCCATTTTGCCCTGCATTGATACTCTCCTATATGGTCTCCATCATTTTTTTCTCATGTTTATGAATTCCCATATGAGAATACATCTTCTCATATATAATGCTATTTTATCAGGTATTTTGTCTGATCGGTTTTTCCAAAGGAAACATGCTCTTCCACTGACATTTTCTAATCAAGGGTCATGCCCCCAAGGTCTCAGTCATAAATACAAACCTCTAATTCCCTTTGTTTACGATCATAATCTGTGCGTTTTTAAAATTAATATTTATTTTTAGTTTTCAACATTCACTTCCACAAGATTTTGAGTTCTAAATTTTGTCCCCATTTCTTCCCTCCCACCAGCCCAACATAGCATGCATTCTGATTACCCTTTCCCCCAATCTGCCCTCTCTTCTATCATATCCCCTTCTATTAACGTTTCCCTTCTGTTTTCCTGTAGGGCAAGATAGATTTCTATATGTCATTGCCTGTATATCTTATTTTCCAGATGCATGTAAAAACAATTTTTAACATTAGCTTTTAAAACTTTGAATTCCATATTCTCTCCCTTCCTCCCTCCCCATTCACCCTCATTGAGAAGGCAAGCAATTTGATGTAATTTATATATGGGTAGTGGTGCAAAACACTTCTATAACAGTCATATTGTGAAAGACTAACTATATTTCCCTCCATCCTATAATGCCCTTCATTTATTCTATTCTCTCTTTTGGCCATGTCCTACCTCAAAAGTTCTTACTTCTGATTACTCCTCTCCTTATTTGCCCTCTTTTCCATCATCCCTATTCTCTTTTCCCCTTCCCCCCTACTTTTCTGTAGGGTAAGATAGACTTCTATACCCAATTGAATGTGTATATTATTCCCTCCTTCAGTCAAATCTGATGGGAGTAAGGTTCACTCATTACCTCTCACTTACCTCCAACTACCCTAAAACTGAGAAAGGACTCATGAATCACAAATATCATCTTTCCATGTGGGAATGTAAACAGTTTGACTTTAATAAGTCCCTTATAATTTCTCTTTCCTATTTACTTTTCATGCTTCTCTTGAATTTTGTATTTGAAAGTTAAATTTTCTATTCAACTCTGGTCTTTTCATCAAGAATGCTTGAAAGTTCTCTATTTCATTGAATTTCCATTTTTCCCCCTGAAGGAGTATACTGAGTTTTGCTGGGTGGGTGATTCTTAGTTTTAATCCTAGCTCCTTTGACCTACAGAATATCATATTCCAGGCCTTTTGATCCCTTAATGTAGAAGCTGCTAGATCTTGTGTTATCTTGATTGTATTTCCACAATACTTGAATTGTTTCTTTCTGGCTGCTGGAAATATTTTCTCTTTGACCTTTGAACTCTGGGATTTGGCTACAACATTCCTAGGATCTTTCCTTTTTGGGATCTCTTTCAGGAAGTGATCAGTGGATTCTTTCAATTTCTAGTTTATACTCTGGTTCTAGAATATCATGGCAGTTTCCTTGATAATTTCTTGAAAGATGATGTCTAGGCTCTTTTTTTAACATGACTTTCAGGTAGTCCAAATTTTTTTAAATTCTCTCTTCTGGATCTATTTTCTAGGCCAATTATTTTTCTAATGAAGTATTTCACATTGTTCTCTATTTTTTCATTCCTTTCATTTTGTTTTATAATTTCTTGATTTCTCATAGAGTCATTAGCTTCCATTTGTTCCATTGTAATTTTTAAGGAATTATTTTCATCAGTGAGCTTTTGGACCTCTTTTTCCATTTAATCAATTCTGCTTTGTAAGGCATTCTTATCTTCATTGACTTTTTGGACCTCTTTTCCCATTTGTATTAGTCTATTTTTTTGTTTTGTTTTGTTTTGGAGGGCAATTGGGGTTAAGTGACTTGCCCAAGGTCACACAAATAGTTTTTGTGTTAAGTGTCTGAGGTCAGATTTGAATTAGGGACCTCCTGAATCCAGGGCCAGTGCTCTACTCAATGCATCACCTAGTGGACCCCAGGTCTATTTTTTTTTTTTTTTTTTGCTCTTTATAAGGCAATTGAGGTTAAGTAACTTGCCCAAGATCACACGACTAGGTTTTTTTGTTGTTGTTGTTTGTGTGTGCCCTAAGTGTCTGAGGCCAGAGCCAAACTCAGGTCCTTCTGACTTCAGGGCCGACGCTCTACTCACTGCGCCACCTAGCTGCCCCTCGGTCTATTTTTTAAGGTGTTTTCTTCAGCATTTTTTGGGTCTCCTTTAGTAAATAGTTGACTCATTTTTCATTATTTTCTTGTATCACTCTCATTCCTCTACCCAATATTTTCCTCTTCTTCTCTTACTTGATTTTCAAAATGCTTTTTTAGCTCTTCCATGACCTGAGACCAATTCATTTCTTTGGGGTGTTTTTTGGAGGCTTTGGATGTAGGAGCTTTGGCTTTATTGCCTTCTTCTGGTTGTATGTTTTGATTTTCTTTGTCACCAAAGTAAGATTCTAGAGTTTGATTCTTTTCCTACTGTTTGCTCATTTTCCTAGTCAATTACTTGACTTTCTAGCTCTTTGTTAAGGTAGGACTCTGCTTCCCGAGTGGAGAGCACATTGTCCCAAGCTTCAGGGGATTTGTGCAGCTATTTCTAGGCATCTGTAAATTTTTAGTTCTTCCAAGGTTGTATATGAAAAGAGAGCTGCTTACTCCTCTCCTGACCTGTGTTCTGGTCTGTGAGTGACCACAAGCACTTTTTTCTGTTTTGGAATTCCTTCTTCACCACTGCCACAAGCTCCACCATGCCAGCACTCCTCTTCACCCCAGGGCCACCATCCAGGACTGTGACCCAGATCCAAGCAAGGCCAAAGCAAGAGTATCCTGCCTCAGTGCCAGCAAAAAGATCCTTACAATTGCTCTCTGATCATTTGCTCCATCTCCCCACAATCTGTAGGCCAAGAGCTCCAGAAGCAGCTGCTGCCACTGCCACCACTGCTCTAGGGCTGGGGCTGGGACCAGACCAGGTTCCTCTTTCACCCAAGTCCAACAGACCTTTCTTACTGACCTTCTAAGTTGTCTTTGGCATTTGTTGGTTGAAAAGTCTGGAAACTGCCACACTTGCCAGTGATTCAGTCCCCTGAGAACTACACCATGTTTGCTAGGACCCAGTCTGTGCCAGCATGGCCCACATTGGACTGAGCTCCTCTCTCAGACTGGTACAACAGACCTTTCCTGTCAACCTACCAGATGGTCTCAGGCTAGAAATCTGTTTCATTCTGTCATTTTGTGGGTTCTTCTTTTCTAGAATTTGTTTAGAGTAATTTTTACAAATATTTTGAGGGGCTTGGGGGAGAACCCTGCTTTTACTCTGCCACCTTGGCTCTGCCACCCACCACCACCACCCCACACCCTCCCTGTGCATTTTTAATAGACATCTGAAGCCACATCACAGATACTGTGTCCTATGAGTATACCTGCTACTTCCTTTGGTATCTCACTTAGCAATTGTACCTGAATACTTTTCTCCCTCCCTCTACATTTTAAGTTTGAAGCATATCTGATTATATCCATAAGTCTTTGACCTGAAATAGTCTCACTTAGTCCTACTTAGATATACTCCATTTCTGGTCAAGAGTCCATCATTCCTCTATCCTACACTCTCATCCAGAAATCTAAATCCCATTGTCAGATGGTGTCTTCTTAGTGAGCTGTTTATTTTTCTTATTTGGAAACAGGTATGAATCGTCTCAGATGAAGCAGTCTAGTTTATCTGGCTCAGGATGATTTTCTACTTTAATTTATATTTGCTTAATTTGTTATAAACCATTTTGGTAATATTTTTCATTTTTATTAGCTAATCATTACTACTTCATTTTTAAGGCATCACTTCTCTTGTTCTTTAAGTGAAGATTGTATTGGCCTGCTACTCTTTTTCCTCATGGCCCTTGTGTCTCATCTAAGTGATGTTTTATTAGCACAACTTATAATCATAGACCTCCCCAGAATAATCTTGAAGTTTTTTTCTTTCTATATTTAGACAATATATGCTCTGTGGAATGCTTAAATATATGGTGGTTATGTGCAATCTAATTCAATTTGTTATTTTTAATGGAAAAAAGCCATTGAATATGTACACAAAAAATTTATTGAATAAAATCTTGAAAGATAATGTGTCATAATTTACCATGCTGTGTATATTAATGTAACAGAAACAGTGAGTAAAGAAAATTGAAGTATGAAATGTGAAATAACTCCATATCTTTCCTTAAAGAAAATGCTATTTTTCCAATGGAATTTATTTTTTGAGCCTTTCAAAAACTAAATATGAACATATATATATATATATATGTGTGTGTGTGTGTGCGCGCACACACACACACACACACACACACACACACATTGGCACAGATAAAAGAAAAAAAAATGCACAACATAAGTTTCCAGTGAATCTCTATCGTTAATCAGATCCAAAATTTCTGATTGTGGCCTTCAAGCATTTCTGACAGCTAGTAACATCACCTCTTTGAACTTGTCCTTGAAGATTAGTCTATCCTGGTACACAATATTCATCAGTTCATTTAAGATATTATATTTAAATCTTCATAATAAATGAAAAATGATGAAGAAAACTCTCCACCTCCTGACATCCAAAGGGATGGAATAAATATGAAGAATGAGACCCATTTTTGAACATGACCAATATGGGAATTTGTTTTTGCCTGACTGTGCTTGTTTGTTACAAGGATTTCACTGGGTTCTTGTCTTTCTTTTCAATGGAGAAGGAAGATGTGGGATGAAGAAAAATAAATTCCTGATAATTGATAAATAAAATTTAACTAGTTGTAGGAGATTCAAGTTAAAGAGTCCAATACCAAGAACAGGAGGCAGAAGAGAGAGGGTCAAACAGCTGACTCTCAGTATGACTCAACCTATCTTTTCAAAGTCTTTTATGAAAGCTATACTGCCTGCTTATCTCCACCATGCTTGTTTTTAAGTGATAAGTCCAATGAACCTATTAGATGTTATTTTTCAGAACGAGCATCCCTGACCTTTAGGAGCTTATGATATGATTAGAGAGACAATAGTTACACATGTGAAAAATTAAATTACAATGCAGCAGCTGTCACAAGGCAGCATATGATAAATGCCAACCTGCCAATACTTGCCCAGCTCACACAGCTAGTAAATGTCTGAGGCCAGATTTGAACTCAGCAAGGTGAGTGTTCCTGACTCCAGGCCTGGTGCTCTGTGCACTATGGCGCCACCTAGCTGCCACAAGTCCACCATAACCCTTCCTGACTGAGCTACTTCTATTGTAAGAATTAAATTAGATGATAAAAATTGGATGAAACTTCAAAATACTCTACAAATATCAGGTATTTTGTATTGGTGTTGGTGTTTGTCCTGTGTTCTCAAAGAGGACCATGGCATCAGGAAGGTGGTGCCATCACTTGTATGTGGATTGGACTTACATGAGGTAGGGCTATGAAGGTCACCAGGCTCACTTTCTCCCCTGGGGCCATCTGGGTCCAGTGGCAAGAAATAGATCAGGATGACTGGAGATGGTCCCAGATGCAGCCTTTTTAAGCCAAGCTCTTTCCCAGGTGTCAGTTTGACTGAGGCAATGCCCATTCAGTAATTAAGGCTAGGTAAGAAATGAGGCAAAGAATGACCTCTTCTACCTAGTTAAAAAAAATCAGTCTGGGAAGGGAAGCCCCTCAGGGTTTCTGACTAAAAACAGAAATAATTTTGTATTATTATTAACGAGAGTGAAAGGAACAATAAACAAAACAATTCACTTAGTAGAAAGTACTTTTGAGTTAAACTCTTTGAAGACAGCTTTGATGAGTCAGAAAAACAGATGCCTAGTTCTACCTTAGGTGAAATGTTGCTTATTATATCCATATGAAGTCAGGAATCAACTGTCCAAAAGCTTT